>ML105467.1:12876-28670 GCA_003697995.1 Taxidea taxus jeffersonii | reverse complement strand
GATTGGCCGGAGGCCCGCAGGGAGAGCAGGGAGACCACAGAGCCGCCTCCGGGCGCCGCCCCTGCCGCCAGCCCGCGAGCTAGCAGTCCTCACAGGACAGTCAGTCACTCCGCCAGCGGCCCGGTGCCGCCTCGCCCCCACGAAGGGGTCCAATCTCCCGGAGAGTCACCAAGAGTTGGGGGCCTCGCCACCCACTGCCACCAGGAAGATCTGCCCGCCAAACACCAAAAGGGCCAGAAGCATTAACCACTCCCAAGTTTGTATCACGCCTCATCTGTCCTCACGATTTCTTCTTAAGGTCTTGCCTGAAAAGTTAATATAAGAACCTCCTTTATTTCTCAGAAATACTAAATATTATAGTGATAATTCTGATCAGTAACACAATTTCAAAAGCAAAAGGATCCTCGGACTCCTTAGAAATGACCCCAGGTACCTCTTCCACTTCGGTGATCATCACAGGGTTGCAAAGGACAGCATCCCCTCCCCCCTACCGGACCGCAGCCTTTGAGATGTCCTGGCTTTCTCATCTCGTTCCCCAGGTTGTTTCTTTACTCACAGAGCCCATAAAATGCGCCCACCTTCTATTTGCCTTTAAAACACAGCGCACTGCTGTGGACCCCTAGGTACTGCCCGCTGGGGAATGCTGGAAGCCTGTCCCTCTGTCCCCACAGGCCAACCTGGGATGCCTCCACTGTGCCTGCCGCACCCCCGCAGGCCTGCGGGAGCCCCCACGGCCATGCCCCACGTCCCCACTGTTCACAGGCAGGTTGCAGGTGGTGTGGGTCCCCCTGGCACCTCCACCGTCAGGCTGGAGACAGGGGTCCCCAGCGCGTCTGGGTCCGAGTGGGCCCCGAAGAGAGTGCCAGAAGCTCGAGGAAACCACGCCCCGCTGCCTGGGAGCCCGTGGGGGCCCGGGGGGGACAGGAGGGGACCGTGGAGAAGACGCAGAGGGAGGCTTGGAGGGCACATGGGGGGAGGGGGACACCAAGGGGCCTGGAGGGACGAGTGACATTTGAGGGGAGGCAGGGAGTGGGGACGAAGGGGGACGGGGAGGAGACTTGGGAGTCGGCAGGAGGGCGGGGAGGTGGCCAATGGGCGGGGAGAGGAAGGCGCCACTAGCCGCCGGGTGGGTTGGAGCCAACCGCGCCCCCTGGGTGGCGGCGCCAGGCGGGAGCTGGCCTGGGAGCGCCCCGACCCCGCTCAGCCGCGCCCTGCAGAGGCTCCGCAGGCCACGGTCACCGCGCTCCGCCGGTCCGCCGGTCCGGGAGGCGACGACTCGCACTCGCGCCGGGAGAGCAGAGACCGCTTCCCCTCCCGCGTGCTGCGGGCCCCTCCACCGCGGCGCCGCAGGTGATACAGCAGAGCCCACCCGTGGGTGCTGCGCACGCAGACACCCCTAACCCCCGAGACGCACGTCCCCGCTGCCTCCCGCAAACTGCAACCGCGACTAGACCCAGAGTCGGATCGGATCCAAGTACAATAGTACTCTGAGGTCGATGAAAATTGAGATGATAGTATTATCAAACACACATTACTTATTCTGATACCTGACTTTAAGCCTATTTTCTTTCTAGTGCATTTTAAAGATTAATTAGAAGCACTGACGGTCCGTTAGCTCCCACACCGAGGTCCAGGAAGAGTGCAGACGCCTCCGCAATGGGAAGCTGGGCGAGACTCGTCCCCAAACCCCATCGCAGAAGAGAAAGGCCGGCAAGCCTGCCCAGTGAATGCCGCCCTGGCAAGGAGGGATTGTTCTATCTAGAGAAGATGGTTTGTTCTCAAAGTCTTGTGCTAGAAACATTGTAACTGGAGACAGCCTCAGTCTCTAACTCCCTGCCCACCTGCTCTCATAGACCATTCTACAGTGGGTGGGGAATGTAAACACCCAGCAAACTTGCCAGGAAAGATTTGTCTAGTGCATGAAAATCATTCATTCAATACCAGCTTGACGAAAAACAACGTTATCTCGGGATTTTGAGACAGAAATTAAGGAAGATTAAGACATGAAATTCAGGGACGCCTGGGTGGCTCAATCTGTTAAGTCCCAGACTCTTGGTTTCAGCTCAGGTCATGATGGCAGGGTCCTGGTGTGGGGCCGCCCACTCAGCAGGGAGTCTGCACACACAGTCTCTCCTGCTCCCTCCCCTCACTTGTATTCTCTCTCTCTCTCAAATAAATAAATAAATCTTTAAAAGGAAAATAAAAACGTGAAATTCAGGTAAAAATATAAATATATACAATAAATATGGGCACACATTTATTATGTAAATATATATATCCCTACATTAACTCTGAATAGTAAATGTTAATATTCCCATTCCACAGAGAGATTGAAGCTCTCAGGTAAATGCACAAGATTGCGGACAGAAAAACTACAATTTGAAAATCTGAACGTGGTTTCATCTGTTCGTTAGAGCTGTTGTCTTGTCACTAGCCCGTCAAAGCCTGGGGGGCTCAGTGGGTTAAGCCTCTGCCTTCGGCTCAGGTCATGTCCCAGGCTCCTGGGATGGAGCCCCACATCGGGCTCTCTGCTCGGCGGGGAGCCTGCTTCCTCCTCTCTCTCCGCCTGTCTCTCTGCCTACTTGTGATCTCTGTCTGCCAAATAAATAAGTAAAATATTTTTTTTTAAAATGCCTGAACGAAACCTTGAGCAGCCTTATGTAGCATCCTCAGGGAAGTAGGCTGGATGGGGCAGGGCACCCCATTGTTCACTCTGCCCCAAACTAGGTCCATTTTCTGTTCAGGGCTGGGTGAGGAGTCCAGCTCCCTGCCACCAACATCTTTCTACTTCAGAACACTTGACACGTCTTCAACAAAGAAAAAAGCTTTCACTCTGCAAGGAGACAAAAGGCTTACTTAAGGTACGTCAGCACTGTTAATGAATTCAAGCCAGTCAATCAGCGAAGTATGTTTAACAGAAGCAGATATACTGGGTCCTGCCTCCACTGGGTTTTGACCAGGTTAGCGCTGGTCAGAGCCGGGGCAAGAGAGATGAAAGGAAGGATGGTGAAGGGGTGGGCTCCTGACCCGAAGAGAAAAGGTGTAGAAGCCAGAGAGAACGCCAAGGGCAAGAAGCCGCCCGAAGCTTCCTTCCCAGGATGCTGGGGCACCCCCAGGGTCCCTGTAGATGAGGCGGGTCCCCTGGAAGCTCCTGGCTGCTATCGAGATCCCATCACAAGCCATTTGGTTCCCCTGAAGTCACCGGTCCCCCAGTGGAGTTGCCCCAGGCACCCCTGCTGGTGCTCAAGGACCTGAGAGGCTGACTGAGCCAGAAGGCAGTCAGGGAAAGGCGAGTGGGAGGGCCCAGAGCGGGGAGCTCTATCCCGCTTGATCATTCTAAGGGAGCTGGGAACTGGGGACCAGGACTCATGGGTTTCAGCCAGCCAGATGTGCGTCCTTCCTGCTTGAAACACACACAAGCTCATTTGATTGAATCCTAAGACGAGGTCCTACTGTTCCGGGGGAGGGACACATTTCCGGTGTCAGGAGCAGGACATGGGAAAGGGGATGCCTGAAGTCAGACCGAGCTCACAAAGCAGCCACAGCCTGCCTAGTCCGAAAGAGCAGAACGGGGCACCTTTTCCGGTCAGGATTGTGATCAAAATCAAAATAAACTAGGAGACTCACCTAGCAAAGATGTCTCACTGTAATGCTTTGAGCTTTCATTTTTCCTGATGCTGCCTTGGTGTGTCTTAATCCCCTCTCCCACCGGTGGCTCCGGGGGGATGCTTTCCTCGTTCCGCAGGCACAGAGAGGTCACATTTATCTGACATTTGTGGATGCTCCCCTCAGCCAGAGCCAGCAGAAGCCCCCAGTCTAAACTGCAGGCCCACAGGGCAACAGCCCCGGAAGCAAGGCCACCCCAGCTGCACTAGCGGGTTAGAACACTCCTGGAAGCAATTCTGCACAGTCAGGTCACATGAAACTCTAGATGGAAGGTCTGCTTCCCTGGCAGTGGCAATAAGCTGGAACTCCAGATCGCATCCCCAAATATTCTAGAAATCTTGCTCAATAAATTAAGCCAAATAAGTTAATAAAATCTTGCTTAATCTTGATTTGTTGAGACCTAGAAACTCAGAGTCTTGCATGCAGCTGGGAAACTGGAAAACTGGTGAACATTTTGTGGGTCAGAAACGCTTTTTCAAACTAGACGTCTAGAAGTAAAATGCACTAAGTTATAATGAAAACAGAATCACTGCTGTATCCTACATATCGTTTGTGTTGGTTTTGGTAGTAAGCACTCTGAGGACTCATCTGCAAAGTGTCCTCCAGCTCCAGCCTGGTCTCCAGTCTCCCCGTGCCACCCACCCCTCCCTTGCGGGTGTCATGCCACCTAAACATGGAAGAAACAAGCAAAAATAGGAACAATCGCCCACAGTAAATAACGAGTAACGCTTTCATCTAGAATATGTGCAAAAGCCAGCATCTGAGGTCCTTTCCAACCCTGCAGGTGGACCTGGGTGCACATGCCTGCGCGGTGTGAGGAAGCCACGCCAGGCCGCATGACTGTCGCACTGGTCTCTCTGCGTGCTCACAGGGTGGAGGGGGTCTGCGTCCCCATAAGTTGTCTGTGTGAGACTAACATCTGTCCTAGGGAGCGGGGCCAACAAAGCGGTCGGCTCTGCAGTCCGTCCTTCGGTGTGGACCACGAAGAAGAGCTGCCTCCCGTCAGTCCTGCTCCGTCCACTATCAGTCCCGTGTCCACACCTGCCCCTCTGCCTCTCAGGCCAGGCTAACCCTGTGGGTCCCCCCGCCTTCTTAGTTTCCACCTGCCGGGAGGCTCAGCACCAGCCCTCCGGCCATCGACAGCTCCTGGGATGGACACTCCTCACTCCGGGCGAGGGCACTCTTCCCCGAGACGAGGGTCCTCAAGCTCTTTCACAAACACGAGCAGCAGGCCCGTCTGCCACCGCATGCGTCCTCCAGTCTAAGCTGGCTGTCCACGTCACTCTCCAGGCACCATCTGAACCACAATAGCCTGGCTTCTGTCCCCTCCCTCTTCAGACTCTGCTCTTGTTCCTAAATTGAGTGGAGATTTCGAGTCCTCATCTCCCTAGACCTCTTAGGTGGCCCCCTTCATCACCACTCCCTTGGGCGGCTTCAAGGCCAACACGTCCCCTTCCCATTCACGCTCTGCACTCCCAGCTTCAACTGCTGCTCTAATCTAGACCTCCCCTCTGAATGCCAGCACCCTCCCCAGGGTCCACACGGCAGCTCCCCTGGGGTGTCTCAAAGACACCCCAGGTCCAAGGAGACCAAGCCCAGAGTCCACCGCTGCCCTCCAGCAACCCCTCTCTGGGGGTGTCATGCATCCTCCCGGACAAGCTTAGACCTGCTCGGCATCCCCCGCCCCGCACACGGAGTCCTACGCTAAGCCCGTCTGACTTCACTCTCCACATATCTCAACACCGTCCACTTCCCACCCCTCCCAGCACTGGCCTGCTCCAAGCTTTGTCGTCTCTCTTCTAGACTCTTCCAAGCCCGCTTCCTCCCTCCAATCTATCCTCCAAGCTGCAGCCACAGTAGGTTTTCCCAGATGGAAATCTGCTCCTGTTACAGCCGCCCTTGCTGCAGAGAGCCCCCAGGGGCTTCCCTTTGTTCTGAGGCTCAGGATTAAAATGCACCTTGCTGTGGTCTCAGGTCTGGAGAAGGCATTTTTCTCCAGTCTCCCAGTCTCCTCTCACATCACCGCCCCGGGTCTGTGTCCCCGGCCTCACTGGCCTCCGCCAGCTCCACACTCACCATCCCACACGGCACCAGCGGGAATTTGCATGTGCTGTGCCTCTGCCTGGAGCCTCACCGCCTCCTCTACTCTTCCTTCAGATTTCACTCGAGCACCCCTTCCTCCGGGAAGCCTTTCCGGACTGCTCCAGCTCAGCTCCACGGATCACTCTGCCCTTGATATGCCCCCTGGAGAGATGCTTATTCACACCTGCTCCTGCCCCAGGATGAGCCCTTCTCACTCACAGCTGGCTCATGGCATGGTGAAAGCACCCCACGAAGCTCTGTCTCAGGAACGAGTCAATTACATAAGCGATTAACACTATCCAGTTTTAAGTGGCAGAAACATGGTCATGAAAGGTATTTGCCAATAAGTCATATTCTGCTCTGTTTGGCGCATGGACCAAAGCCCCAGATCTGAGTGGACTAAAGAGATACGCCATATGTTTCACAGAGAGTCGCGTCCCCCCGACTCCTCTAATGTAGGTAAGTCCGTCGGGAGGCCAAATTACCAGCTGCCCACTCGGGCTGAGCCCTGGCAGCTGACAAAGGTCTCCTTCCAGGGTTGGCTGGGGCGGAGCTAGACCCACGCCATGCATGCCAGGGGCCGAAACTCCAAGGCGGGAAGAAGAGAAGGAGGCACGATGGGAAGGATGAGCTCCGAGCTGGAGGACGTGGCTCTGGCCGCAGGTGCCCGGGGCCCGTCCCTCGCTCACTGAGCTGCAGCCTGAGTGAGATGCTCTTCGCGGGGGGCAAAGACGAGCTTGGGGTAGATACTGAGGCTGGACTTTCTGAAGAACGTGGGCCGTGAGCACAGCCCAAGGTGATAGGTAGGATGGGAAAGGGCAGAACACCGGGAGAGGAGGCCGGCGGAGGCCAGGGCTCAGCATCGGAGCGGAAGGGCTTTATTCTCTGCGCCTCCGTTCAGTCCGCGAGCCAACATGCGCCGGAGGAGTAGCCGCGTAGCACCCAGGACTGCGTGGGGTCCCGGGACATGCAAGTGATGACAGCTGAACACGCCGCCTCTGGGGCACGAGACCCTCTGTCACCTGGGGCGTGCGGTCCTGGGACGTGTGAAGCACGAGCGCCGGGACACGGGGCCCTGCGCAGCTGCCTGGGCCCCAGCTCTGGGAGACGACAGCGCTGCGCGCAGACCGCCTGGCGGAGGACGACTGTCGCCGGCCCCAGCGTGAGATCTGCTGCAGGATGAAGACCCGGGACTGAGCTGAGAAGCCCCTGGAGGTCAAAACTGAACAGGAAGACGTGAAGAGATACCACTTCACACCCACCAGGATGGCTAGGATTCAAAATAAAGAAAGAAAGTGGAAGGGCTGGTGGGGACGTGGAGAGCTAGGCGTTCTCTGTGCTGCTCAGTGGGAGCGTAAAACAGCACAGCCGCCGTGGGACACGGTACGGTGCTTCTTCAAGAAATGAAACACGCGATCACGATGGGACACAGCGATCCCACCTCTGGTTTCACACCCCAGCAGAGCGAAAGCCAAGACTGGAACGAGACAGGAGTTCCGGTCAGAGCCGGTCTGAGCATCTGGTTCACGAAACACTTGAGCGTTAGCTCCGGTGTTTTACTGCAGTCAAGGCTAGAGAGAAACGCTCAGGATATTCATAACTCAGGTACCAAGAAAGAGACCGCGGATTTGCCCTTGACATTTTGGTTCCGTCTTTGTTCAAGTTCATGTTCTGTGAACATCGGGTAAGCTGGTGTCAAGCGCTCAGCATTGTACCGCAGAAAGAAGAGATGCAGCCTTGTTGGCAATTAGCTCCCAACCTCGGGCTATGTCGAGCCCTGGGCTGCTCCCCACTCTCCCTCTCCTGCAGAGCGGAGGCAGCCAGGTGCAAGGAGGAACAGGTGTCTCAGGAGAAAGGAATAGCATGTGCAAAGGCCAGAACCCAGCGGGACATGATGAGCTGGGGGGAACAGCGGTACTGGTACCCCAACTTCCCCACACAGTCCTCAAGGACACCTCAAGAAACGCCATCCAATTCTTAACCAGGACAGGTGTAAGGTCTGCAGCACAGCTCTGGGGACTTCCACATCTTGCTTCTGGCTCACTTCTTCCCGCCGCTCCTGCAATCTGTTCTACAAATGACATTTTAGTCCCACAGCAAAGCTCACCTGTTCCCTGCTTTTTCGGTGCCAGTGGCCTTGCCATTTCTCGGGCCTGAGGAAATGCTCTTCCTTCCTCTTGTGCATGGTGAAGTTCACTTGTCCTTCAAGACCTAGATCAGAGCTCACCTCCTCCAGGAAGCCCACTACCCTTCCCAGCCCAGCATTCTGTCTCAAGTGAGACTCCTGTTATGGAGCCAAAAGTTACCCGCTCTGTCCCCTCTCAGTCTGCCTCCTTCACTTCTGTCTGAGCCCAGAGAGCCCCACTGCATCCTTCCTACCGCAGCACACACGCTACTGTGTACCCAGCACCTAGGAAATGGCTAAAACCCTTCAAATGTCTTTTGTTGTTTTGTTTTTTTGGTTTTCAGAGCCCAGTGTTATGTCAACTCAGCCAAGTGTCTCTTCTGACACTTTGAGCGACCGATACAAGATGGCAGAGACAAGGATTTATTCTGTGCCACCCGGGGGGCCCACGGTCCAGGCTGGTGCTGACTGTGGTCTAGACACCCCGCTTCCCTCTGCCGCTGTCCCTCATCTGGGCCTGGTTCCCAAGACCCTGCAGTACTTTACAAATAAGCTCCTTCTTTGCTTCTGAGTCGGCTGCTATTGTTGGCAAACAAGAACCTTGGAATGAGTGAAAATATGTGACATCTGTGTCTGTCCACGGATTTTCCAGGCTGGTAAAGCCTTTCCTAGTTTGACAGGACGAGCTCAGTAAAAAAGGACATTTCTAAACAGTCCAGAAGTTTCCCTGTACATGCCAGACTCTACCACTGACTTACTAATGTGGCCCCGAATGAGTCATTTTGACACCTACCTTCTCCACAAGGATGTCATTGGGATTAATGAGTTAATCGTCAAAGTACTTTGTGCTTTAAATAGCGCCTTTCTGCAAGGAGCTCCAGGAATGCTAATACCATAGCTATGCAATAAATTATGAAGACATTCCTTAAGCACGTCATGTTTATCTCAAACTGGAAATGAGAACTAGATTAACAATGGCAAATTTTCCCTTCAAGAGGTGGTCCAGACTTTCTGAGTCTAGGATATTGAGAAAAAAGAAGACACATAAAAATGTAAATGAGCCTTGTTTTCTTCTAACCCAACTTTCAATAGGTTGGCCGACCGCACAAGACCTCTCTGACTTCTGGCCTCTTCCAGTCCCTGGTATCGGGGTTTCCAGAGCAGAGAGCCCTGCCCAAGTGCAAAATGGGCCTCCGCAGTCTCTGCTCCTCTGAGTTTCTCACTGCTCCCCTCCCCCCTGCCCTCACCCTCCTCCCCGCCCCTCCTGTATCTCTCTCCTCCTTCCCCTCGACCTCCCCCAGCACTCATCAGGGGTGCCTCGAATCAGACTGGCTGTGCTGGCGCTGGCTGGTGTTGCCTGTAGCCCAGCACCTACCTCTCACCAAGAACAGAGCACTGGAGACATGGATGTTTGATTTTGCTTGACAGGAATTTCCTTTGGGGCCGTTCTGGAACTGATCCTTCCTCTGCCCCCAGGACTACTTACCTACCCTTCTCCTCAACAACAACTTCCAGGCACTGACATCCTAGAAAAGGCAGATGTGCACCCAAATGCAGCAGCAGGTGCGACTGGGCCGGCTGGAGGCGCTGGCTCCCTTCCCACCCACGAATCGCCTGAATCAGGGAGTCGTGGGCAGGACACGGGACCTCAAGCAGCCCCTTGAGTCCCCTAAGCACACACGTGCATTTCCAGCACACCCAAGAACAGACCACTCTTCGCGACTGAGTCCCTATTCCTGCCTGCAATAGAAGTTTAAGCCACTCCTCTTTTTGTTCTTTCTCTTTTTTTTGTTAGCAAACTGTATACAAAGAAAGGACCCACATATGACAGATCATGTGCATTACAGACCAGGCACTAGAATCAGAAATTCAAGGAGAGTAATATAAAAACAACTATTTAGACTTTCTTCTCACTCCAGTGAGGGCTCTTGGGCACCCCTGGCGCAAGAGCCCCCCACTCTGGAAGCTGCCCTTGAGAACGGGACTGCGGGCATATCTGTCTATGAAAGAAATTCAAATTTCACCTCTATCTCACTTATATAAAATCACCGTGTTTTACTCACATTTGTAGAGGTGGCATCTCAGACCTGCACTTCGAGAACCGTAGGTGTTGTAAGGGCCCATTTAGCCAGGGCGATTCCATCCCATTAAACAATGACTTTGTCGTTTATGCAATAAGACTTAAAGGGACCCTGGGCCCCCCCCACCCAGAGGGACTTACTTAAAAACAAGTCCCGGAAACCAGTCCCAGATAACAAAGCCCAAATACAAGGCTGGGTCAGGCCAGGGGGAGGGATCCAATCAGTGGGGCGCAGACTGTCTCCCTAGGTACCAAGGAGTATGGGCCCCGACCTTTGGGCCCCTTTTGGGCACCAATCCTGACCAAGGTGAAAGGCTAGTTCAAATGTCTGTTATAGGGTAAATTGTAATTCAATCGGTCACTTATGTGTGACCCAGCCTGACTGTGCAGTTTCCTCTGTGTCATCGGCCACCTGCGCGTGGCCAGGCCCAGCCACACGGCCTTTGCCCTGAAAAGCCCGTCTGTAAGGCAGAGAGGGGTCGCCTCTTTGTAAGAGACGGCCCTGGCTGGTCAGTTTGATTCTTGATGCTTGGCGCGAAATAAACCTTTGCTTGACCTTCACTTGGTATCAGTCTCGCTCCTTTGATGACGGACCCAACAGGGTCAGTCAATTAATTGAAGGGCCTTGAATACTTGCTTCTCCAATTTACTTCTGGGTCTTAGTTTCCTTCTGGATTGTTGCAAAGCCCGGTGTCGTCTTGCTTTCTGGCTCACTAGTGGCCGTCAATGTATTGATTATAGAGCAGAGAACGGGGGCAGGCCCTCCCCGAAGAACCTCTGGTGCCCATTCTTCCCAGTCCACTGCCCCTGGAGGGCTGGGACCAACCAACCTGCTGGCCCAGGCTGCTTGCTCTCACCTGCTGACTCCCGAGTATGCTCCGCGGACCTCAGGCCAGCCTGAGCTCAGCGACGAACTCCTCCTCCTCGCAATCCCAAGCAGAGGGCCCTTAGAACAGTCCTAGCCAGGTGAGGTGGCCCTTGCTGCCTGTCTTTGAGCTGTATGAGAATCTGACGGGAATGCCCGTGCCTTCCGTCCGAGCATGGACGGCCCGAAGCGTCCCTCCGGCAGGTAGGCAGCGGCTGGGGTCTCCTTAGTGCTCGGTGTGGAGGAAGGATGGCCTGGCAGGCAGAAATCTGCTCTTATGGGGCTTTTCCACCCAAGACAGCTGCAGAGTTCTTGCATGGGGGAAGTATGCAGTCAAAATCGCAAGGAAATGACTCAGGACCATGGGCGGCCACGGAGCCACGGAGCCACAGGGCCACGCCATCTTACGCTTTCCATGGCCACAGCAGAGCAGGGCTCAGGAGAATGTCTGTCCTGGGACAATGCAAGGGGCTACATCCTTGTTTATTTTCATGTGAAGGTAATCAAAACACAACCCAAAATATTTAAACTGTGTGTACGATATAAATGATATCAAGAGCTTTTCATCTTTGTTGTGAATTTGTTCAACCTGAATTTCTAAATGCGATTGTTACTCCACTGAGTTCCCCAACTCCACGTACCCACTAGAAAAGAAAAGAAAAGAAAAAAGAACAATGTATGCATGATTTGGAAAAGGTTTTATAGACATGCTTGAGCAAGTGAACTTGTATAATATAACAATGGTCCTTTTCCCCCTGAAATTATATATACTTGATAGCTTAATCTAAACAAAATCTTTGTGTCTTCTCTCTGACATATTGAAAACTTGGAAGATAACGTTACACACTTTTTAAAATGTTAAAACTGTCACAATCAATCAAGCAGACAAAAGCCAGGTAACTCAGAGGGAGAGATGACAACGTTGATCCCTCTGTTTGCAACAGCCTCGTGATGGTACTGCACGACTTCCTTTAAATGAGGCTCTTTTGAGCCACCAATGTACCTGTTAGAACCCCTGTAATTAGCATCACGAGGGGCTTGGCAGTTCCATCTTTGCATATGCTAAGGAACGTAAGCATTCATATTTAAATCCAACTCTCAGGCAGCCCCAGAAACATCCACCTACTGTAACTCTCTGAGTTAAAATGAGTAACAGACAGAATGCAAGTTGACTTTGGAAATTCATCAAGGCCTCACGGGGAGCAGCATGGGACAGTTGCTGGTTTTGATTTTAACTTTGGCAACATTAGCTCAGATGCATCCAGCATTTCCTATATGCCAAGGACTGCACTAAGCACTTTGCCTGATCATTTCTCTTTATCCTCATCGCCATCTTACAGAGCACAGAGAGATGAAGTAAGTTGCCTGTGGGCACACAGCAAGCCACCCTTGGAAGAGGCCAGGCTCAGGCTTCTGAGGTCAGATGCTGTAATCTGCAGTGAGAATGTCCACCTTCTCCTGTTTGCCCTCTGCCCACTTATGAGCCTCATACTAACCCCACACAGTTCACTTCCCTGAGGCTGGATTGCTTACTCAGTAAAACTGGGTCACGGCCGGTTCATCAACCTCAAAGGTTGCTGGAAATATCGGAGAGGTTTTTGAAAATGGAGACTGGGCACAGTAATACAGGTTCTTCCTAGAAGCAAAGGAGGGCATGGTACCCACACACACATGAGGGCCCACTGCATCAGCCCCCATGAACACACAGGATGGGTCAGCGTCCCCCCGACAGATGCTTTACAGAACCCCAGTGCCAAACGAGGTGGGAAGCAGCACATGCTGAAGGAGTTTGGGGCAGGAAGAGATCACAGAGCTCAAGGGTGGCTCCAAAGAGATGAAGAGGGTTTTCTGAGAAAGAATGGAAGCCCATCTAGGGCATTTCTGACCAGGGCATAAAAAGCCAAGACTTCGATCAGTGAAGGCAAATGGACTGGCCAGGAGGACGAGAGGCTCTCTGCAGGAACCATTCAGAGGTGGTGGGGGGCCGGGGGGTCAGGGCATTAGGGCACGAAGAGACATCAGAAGGAGCCATGAGTTTCCCCCAGAATCGGCAGGCAGTCACAGGAGGACTTGGCAAAGGAGTGGATGGTCAAGTCAGTGCTGAAGAAACCTGCCTTGGCAACATGGGGCTCCACAGGTGAAGAGATCCCACCAGGAGAGATAGTGAGGGCCTCCACCCAGAGTGGCTGTGAGACCATAGAGGCATCTTGGGGAGGGTCCAAGGCCACCAGGGCTGGTGGCTTCCAGAAGGCGGAGGGCTGGGTGGGAAGCAGAGAGGATGCTCGTATGGGACATGACAAAAGAGGGGACAAAGCTGAGTTTTTTTGTAGTGTGAGCTTGAGTTCCTCCCACTAGGTCACTCTGCTGGAGAAAGCCAACAGACCTTTCGTATTGGAGCCTGGAGTGCTGGAAGGGATCAGAGTTTGAGCCATGGAGTTGAAAGTCATTCATCCCAAGGTCACAGGCAAGGTCAAAGGGTCTCAGAACACTGAAAGGATGGGAATAGAATGGAGTCTGGGGGTGGGTGAGCCCTCCGAATCCAGGTGCAAGCTCTGGGAGCAGCAGAGGCTGGGGCTGTCGGGGGGAAGGCCTTCCGAGGCAAGCTTATCCTCAAGAGCTCAGGAGAGCGGGTTGTGTAACATGCAAACTGCTCATCAGGGAGATTTTACAGGGAGCAGCTAAGGTATTCCTATTCACTCCATTTTCCATTTACAAAGATGAACATAAGATACCTAACGCCCTCTAATTGAACCTGAGTTTGGAAATGTCATGAGTTACCATAAGGCTAGAATTCAAAGTTCTCGATTTAAAGTTAACTTAAAAGTTCATTACGTTTTCAAACCAGAAGGCAGGACAGAAATAACCTTCAGTTTGACCCGTAAACTTCTCTTTCACTGTAGCACCCAATTCTAGGTTTTGCTCTTTGGTTTTAAGTTAAAGCAGTTGAAAAGAATTCTGTTAAGTAACAGTGCAATAAAACCTGCATCCGTGGGTAGAGCTGGGAGCCCCAAACTTCAGTACAGAAATGGCCAGGGAGCCTCGTTAAATTGTTGACTCCTCAGACACACTTTCTGACAGTCTGCTGTACGTTCTCAGCTCTGTGAAGGAAATGTTAACTGTAACGTTTACCAGCATCAGGACAAATACCAGGAATCCCATCTCCAGAGCTCACTGCAGACCCAAGGCACGGAGCGGGAGCTGCAGAGTGACCATGGCCCCGTGCAGAGTCAGTAACAAACCTCAAGACTTAAAGTTCGCCACAGAGGGCAGTCCAGTCTGGACCAAAAGAAAAGAAAAACAAAATACCATCTGGGTTTTCCACAACTCATGCCGAAGTGACAAAGGCCAAGCTCGTGATGGCCGTATCAGTGCGATTCAAAGTGAGGACACCTTGCAGCAGGGTCTTTATGAACCACATTATCAGGGGAAAGAAGGATAAAATGTGAGTGGATATGAGAAAGGACGCAGAAGAAATACAACCGGGATAAGGAAAAGCAGAGGGCTGAAGGAGGGGAAGCCAGTGCTCGCCCCCAAGCCTCCCCAAACATTCCCGCCACTCCTGTGAGGTTAGTCCCACCCAGACTGAGTGCAGGAAAACAAACCAGAAACGACAGGTCTCGAACCATACTTGCTCACGTCGCTGGGGCAGTCCATTTAGCCCACGTGTTTGCAGAAGTGGTGCTGGGGGCACGCCTGGGTGGCTCAGTGGGTTAAGCCGCTGCCTTCAGCTCGGGTCATGATCCCAGAGTCCTGGGATCGAGTCCCGTTTCGGGCTCTCTGCTTGGTGGGAAGCCTGCTTCTCCCCTCCCCTCTCTGCCTGCCTCTCTGCCTGCTTGTGTGATATCTGTCTGTCAAATAAATAAATAAAATCTTTAAAAAAAAAAAAAAAAAGAAGTGGTGCCGGGGCTCATCAGAAGCGCCAGGACCCAGGAACACGTCTGGAACAGCTCTGTGCCGTTCGACAGGGACGTGTTTCTCCTTCAAACTTAAGGGCTGCTTGTGGGATGTTATTTATGGGCTGTTAACTGTCACAAGGGAAATATTAACGCTTTCTGGAATCAACTGGACATCAAGCATTAATTTGTGTCATTTGATATACAAGTTCTTAGGGTGCACAAATCTGCCAACATCTGCTAAACATGTAAATGATTTATTATGCTCCTTGCTGTGTTTAATAAATGATGGTGAACCTGACTGGTGAGTGGGTATGAGACCTCCAAAATTTTATTAGCGAAAACAGAATGTCTCAATGCAGGAAAAAAAAAATCCCCAAGGCTGTGTGGAGAATACAGCAATGCTGTAAAGAGATACAAAGAGGCATCTGAATCTGGAGAATAAATCTGCAAGAGCATTGATCCTTTAGGGCCATTTCCAGAACGCACAATGGCCCAGAATCGGTCTGTGTCATCTTCTGGTGAGGCTTATAGGATTGAACAGAAAACGGGCTCCTTGTTGATGTCCTGAAGCAGACCAAACTTGGTAAAGTAAACACCATCATTTCACCCCGAGGCCCGAGGAAAGCTGACCTGGGGATTCCGAGCTCTACCCTATGCTTTCAGGCCTAGAAAGTGCTGCCAAATTTTGAGAAGCCTATGATTATCATTCTCTCGCCCTCCATCAGAAACAGTGAGTGATGTGATTGCAGTGAGTGGCACAAAAATTTATGTTAACCTGAGGAAATTGTCCTTACGAGGGAAATCCGCCCACGCGACAAGTGACTCGGTCTGCAAGCGTGCAAACGGGGACAGCTCTGGTGAAGCCATCCCCTGGAGTCAGGGCAGCTGTGAGCCGGGCCAGGGACAGGACGGATGCCGGGCGTGGCTACTGCTCTGTTCCTTCAGGCATGCGGGCAACAGTTTTCTTAGGGCATCCCTCCTCCTCGTGGTGACAGGACGCCGTCCATGTGCCCGTCCTGCAGACCTAGTTTCAGTTCAGAGACCAGGCACAGAAAAGTCCCTGAGGAACTCCCAGGAGAG
>ML105467.1:0-12476 GCA_003697995.1 Taxidea taxus jeffersonii | reverse complement strand
CCGACCCCAGCGCTTCTGGTTTTGACAGGATCTCCCCAACTGAGTAAGCACGTTCCTGTCCTACCATAGAAATGTAATCAGTGCAGATACGTTATTCATTTCCTGGCCTTTAGGATTTACACACGAGCAATGGTGATGCACAAGCAAGGAAAGCTCATAGTGGTCGAGGCTCGCAGCAGAGCCTCACGCGTTGCACGAACACGGCAGCTGCACGGCCGCGGACCCATGTGGCTACAGGGCAGCGGCGGCTGATGGCTTCGGGTGTATTCCGTGTTTGTAACCATCACGAACGTGTCTCTAGTCTGTTATAATGCACAGCCCGAACAAAACGACAGCACGCAAGTGCGGCAAAATCACCACCTTATATAAACAGTGTCCAGAATTTTAAAACAGGGAAGAAAAGAAAAATCATCTATGGAAGGTCATGAGCAAGTCAGTAAAGCGCATGAGAAACAGGGAGGAAGATACAGTTGGGATCCATCAAGGGGGTTGGAATCTTAAATACATTTGAACACAGTCGAATGCAATCGGCTGACTTCAAACACACAGGCTTGCCTCTGACATCATTTCTGCTCATGCATGTCTGGCTTTGAAGCAAACCAACTCCCGGATGGCAAGCCCGTGGGTTTTTTGTTTGGTTTTTGGGGGGGGGAGGGGGTGGGTGGTTATTGGCAGCAGTTAAGGAAAAAAGAACTCAGATGATTTTTTTTTTTAATTTGTCAAGGAAATGAGAGCAAAGTTAGCTTAAATCTAAACCGTTGAGACGTGAATTGCCCTATTTTTTGGAAACTAAACAAGTCTGCCTGAACCTCAATCTTGATTTCAGTGGGTCTTCTGTTTACAAGTTACTCTGTTCGATCCAAATTTGCCTTTCAGTGGCATAGGTCTAGTTTGCTGAAGTCTCATGGACCCTTCAGGAGAGACACACGCTGCCAATCAGCAAAGCGACTCTCCTATTGGCCCCACCAGCCGCCCACTGGCACTTCCGGTGGCGCATCCAGGACTGGGGACTCCGCTTACACAGAAGAGCGTCATTATTCATTGTTTCCCAGGTAGCAGCTTGGGAAGTCAATACATCCCAGGGAGGAATCAGCCTGCAGGACTAGCTGGTTCCTGTCTGCCCCGACTCCTTCATTTGACGGTTACTGAGTGCCTCCCATGTGCCGGGACCCGCTCATACGGGGCGACTAGAAAGCTAGCGGCAGGGGCTGCACTCCCTGTCTCCCCAGCAGCTTTGCTCGGGGGTAACTGGGTGGTGTGTCCCTGGGAGGCAGGGCATGGGGGTCGGCAGTGTGTGCTGGGGAGGGGGACCTGCTGTGTAAAGTGGGTCATGAGGGAAGGTCTTTCAGAGAGGGTGACCTCTGAACAAAGACCCTAAGGATGTGGGGGGTGGGAAGAATGCTGGTGTGCTCAAGGGCAGCAAGGAGACTGCGATGCTGGAGGGGACGAGGAGATGAGCTCAGAGGGGCCAAGATGGGGACTGAGGTCTATCTGGAGGATCTTTGTGGGATCTTGGCCTTCTTTTGCTTGAGAAGGGTTTTGAGCAGAGGAGTGACCCAGCCTGGTTTATCTTCTAAGACTAGCCACCGCCCCCCACTGGGCTGTGCTAAGAATAGACCCTAACGGTCAAGGTCAGCAGAACCATAGGCAAGTCCCTGAACTTCTCCAAGCCCCACCTTCCTCTTCTGTACAAGGAAGATGATGACTCTGGTGACTCTTCATGGCTTTCTTGTGATGGCTGCATGAGATAACACAGGGAGGGTGCTCAAACTTGTGTCTGCTGTGGATTAGGAGCTCAGTGTGTTTCTTATCACAATGTTTGCTGACTGCTCTCAGCAACCTGATTCAGTAAGTGCCCAGGAAACCTACTTTAAATACCCAGCACAGAGAATCACCCTGCAGGACTTTCGTGGTGACGTATCTTGTACATCTAAAGACGGGGAGCAAGGCCGTGGGATGCTCACCAGGAAACCCCATACAGACGACAGGAAACCCCCTCCATGAGGTTACTAGATCACTATGTCATGACCTATGCAAAAATATTTTTAGTTTTAATGTGGAAACCATAATCTACATTGTTTCCTTTTTTTCTTCTTATTTTTGTTTAATTTTTTATTAACATATAATGTATTATTAGCCCGAGGGGTACAGGTCTGTGAATCATCAGGTTTACACACTTCACAGCACTCACCATAGCACATACCCTCCCAATGTCCATTGTTTCTACTGTTATAATTTCATGGCTATTGTCCCATTGTACGGTGATCACAGCCCTTCTGACAGTGACGGGGTACCCGGTGGGCTCTAGTGTTTTGTTGCAGAGGCACTGGAGGTTTCTAAACATTTTCTAGAAAGGGGACCACATTTGGAACCAGTAGAAAGACAGTTTGAGAGAACCCCTGGGTGGAAGGCCAGAGCCTGTGAAAAACACGGCCCTAGTCTGCCTGACAGGTCTTCACCGTGGTGTCACCCAACCCACGTTTGGGGGTCACCGGAATCAGGGATCATGGTTTAAATATCTTGGAAGTCCAGGCAAATATTGAGGACAAGGGGCACACGTCAGGGCCAAGACCCTGGGAGCAAGGATCACTTCCACAAAGAAACGTGTTCTCTCCGCGAATCTAGAAACTTGTGCTTGGTGCTTTCCAATTTTGATAAAAACATACTCTGTCCATCCTCTGGTTCAATTGCTCTCAGGTTCCACTGCTGGAGAGGTACGCACCTGGTGCCGGGAGCTAACAGCAAGTCGAGGGTCTGAGGAGAGGGGCGCCCGTGACACCTGGGGGGCGGGCTCCTGCAGAGGTCAAAGCAGCTGTGTCCAGAGCATCTGATAGTCACGAGAGTCTAGAGGTCTAGGTCCTTAAACACAATGTTGGCTTGTAATTGTTGTCAGCTAACAGGGATTGAGCCAGATCTGCCCAGATGGGGTGGGGGAGCTGTCAGGCGTTCCTGACCACGGTAGGGCTGGACTTTCATACAGAAAGGAAACCAGTGGTGGCCTCCTTCTGCTGGAGTGGCCCGTTCCCTGGCGGGCTGGGTACACATCTGGGTGAAGGTCAGGATGATGGCATGCCGCTGAGGAGCATGGGGAGCAGCAGGAGGTAGGGGTGAGGTGTGACCCCACTTTCCCGGGCACACAGAGGCCTCCTCGATTTCCACCCAGTTGAGCCTCTCTGACTGGTCCTGGCACACCCTGCCAATGGCTGAGCACGCAGAATGAAGCAACCACAGCTCAGGCCCAGAAGATTGCTTTGGCCTCGCTGTGGGCCTCGCTGAACTGTATCCCCTAAAGTCCGTGTGTTAAAGTTTCAGCCTCCAGTTCCAAGAATGTAGTCTTACTTGGACAGAGATGTCATTCAGATGAGGTCCAGCCGGAGGTGGATGGGCCGCTAATCCAGTATGACTGGTGTCCTTATAAGCAGGGGAAATTCGGACACAGGGAGGGCGCTGGGCTGGGGCTGGTGCTTCCAAAAGCCCAGCAAGCCCCAGAAGCAAGGGGAGTGGCCTGGGACAGACCCTCCTTCCCAGCCCCAGGAAAAGCCCTCCCTGCCCTCACCGGGATCTCAGACTTCCGGCTTCCAGAGATGGGAGAGAATCAATTTCTGCGGCTTGAGCCCCGGAACTGTGGCATTTGGTGACAGCTCCAGCAGACTCCCGCTGGCCTTGTTCACCATCCAGGACTGACCCCCACTAACTGCTCAGCTTCGGGACCAGGCTGCTTCCTCTCCTGGCCCCTGTGGGCCTTCAGGATCTGCATGTTCACTGTTCGCCTTAATTCTGACTAACGATTTCCATGCGCCCTCTTGGGTACCACTACCCCTAGCAAATTCATGCCATTTCCCAAGCCCCAGCTTCACAGACAGCCTCCCCAGCATCTACCTTCTCCTCCATCCCATCCCCTTTCCGTGCTTCGTACCAGCTGCTCTCTCACCTGCTGCTCTCAGGACCCCCTCATTTTTTTGAAAATTATGGAGAACACCAAAGAACTTTGGTTTGTATGGGTTTTATCCATATTGATATACAACCTTATTATAAATTAACACTGAGAAAATGCAAGACTATTATTTCATTTTTAAAAGTAAGGAACACCGTAAAAAGGCAAGGAGTACTTATTAGTGTACTTCTAACTAAAAAAACAAAAATTAAAAAGAATAAAAGAAATCCCTAAAAAATAATGAACTTATATATATCAATATAAACAACACATTACCATAAAACAAATATGTTTTCAAAAATATTTTAAAAGTTTAGGGGAAGGGAGGCATTTTTTTCCATGTTGCAAATTTTTTTAGCATCTGGCTTCATAAGAGACATCAGGTCTTCAAAAATGCCCCTGAATTCATTCTGTTGAGATAATGTTGCTTTTCTTGAACTTCTATGAAGAAGATACAGCCCCACATGAACTTGTTTGGGAAAAGGAGGAGTATCTTAATAGTCTTTTCAGAAAATTGTGAATATTTTTCTTTGCTAATATGCCAAAGCTCAGGAAGTAGCAGCTTCTAAAAAGTTAGTGGCCTTCTGGAATCTGAAACCATATTCATGACTTTTGGGCCTTCTGATAGACTCGGAAGTCTATCTTGAGCTTTGAGTGGACCTTTTATCTATTCCCAGTTTGTATCATCATTTCTCCATCATTTGGAAAATACCGGTTCTATGAGTTACACAACATTGAAAAATCACAATATCAACACCAATCTTATCAGAAAAAAAATTTAAGTACTGAAAGTCTTTAGCCTATGGTGGGCCAATACAAGTTTCTAAAATTCCAATTTTCACTCAAAAGCTTGAATTTTATCATCAGTCACAAATACTTGTCACTTGCCGCCTTGACATGACAGCCTCACAGTTCTTTTCCGAGAAGCCGCCTGCCAAATTCCTGAATCTGAATGACTCAAGGTTGTCAGTATTTCCAGGTAAAAATGGTGATTTAGGGGACGCCGGGGTGGCTCAGTGGGTTAAAGCCTCTGCCTTCGGCTCAGGTCATGATCCCAGGGTCCTGGGATGGAGCCCTGCATCGCATCGGGCTCTCTGCTCAGCGGGGAGCCTGCTTCCTCCTCTCTCTCTGCCTGCCTCTCTGCCTACTTGTGATCTCTGTCTGTCAAATAAATAAATGAAATCTTTTTAAAAAATGGTGATTTATGAAAAACCTGTCCAGTTGGGCTCGCACTCCTGAAGCTGCCCAAGATTCTTCTCTAAGAGCCAATGTGACTCGATAAACAACACAGGGGCTTTCTGTGTCCTTCCCATCTCGTCACAAGGAATACCAAAACGATGTCCACAAGGATCAAGGTCTAACGAAGTTAAAACCCCATGTCACAGCTTCCGCAAGGGCATTCGGGGGTGACATTGTCTTTACTGTGTGTGTAGAAGGGCCACGGCCCCAACCCGAGCCTGGGGAACAGTGGCTTCCGACACCCTTCGCTCTAGGCGTCAGGGGCAAATGTCAAACTACTAAGAGATCAGACACTGTCCTAGGCCCTTTGCGGGAAGGCTGGTGGCCTCTCAAACCCCCTGAAATATGGGGAACCCCCAGGGCCCGTGGACCACACTTAAAGAACAGAATTCATAGTTAGCTCTGCTTCCTCTTCCCCGGGATTCTTTGAGCAGTTTATCATTGATAGAATTCTGTTATGCCCCTCGTATACTGTAAAACAACACTAAAATTAATTCACTTTAGTTATATGCCCCTTCTTATAAGTGCCGTATGTTCTCAAAATAAAACGTATTCATTCTCTTACCCGCTCTGCGTTTCCTCTCTGGGTCTGAAGCGCGGAGCCTGGAGGGGGCTGCCCTCTGCTGGTCGGCATGGGGAATGGCCCGCGGGGACCGCCCAGCTTCCCCAGCCTTTATAGGTCCCTCCAGCCCCTCTTACCTAGTCTCCCTCCTATTAAGAAGCCCATCAAGGCGCTCAGGCTTTTTCCACTACATATTTTCGTTGCTTTTCAATACCGAAGTGTTTGAAAGAATCACGATTGTTATGTCAGAATCTAAAGTGATTAAAACTATTTGGTGACATTCGTTTTCTGTAACTTGTCCAAGTAGCTCCTTAGAAACCTTAGAAGCAAAACCAAAAGTAGCCTCCTTGCTGCTCATCTTCACAGGCCACTGAAGTTGGGATCAACTGCGCATTTTGATCGGAGCACCGTGGGTGTGTGTGAAGGGAGAAAAGAAAGTGAACAGGTAGATTAAAGGAAGAGAAAACCTAACTGAGAGACAACTTTCCAGACGTGTGTGAGGGACAACTGTCTGCCTGATAAATGCAATCATCAGCACCACACATCCCAGCTCTCCTTGTTGCGGTCCTGCAAGTGCCCTGTTAACACTGAGACTCTTGTAAGAGTTACTCGGTCTTGAGTGAATTCGCATTGGCATTCCCTCACAAAATAGAGAAAAGCAACCGAGCCATTTTACACTCAGCAAGAGTCAGCTTGGTTCTATGAGATGGAGCTGATACACTGAACGGTTTTCCGTGGTCCCCAAATGGTGCTGCCCACTTCAGAAAGGCACACTGGCTGGTCTCATATCCGTATTGTGCGAGCGGGCATACGTCACCGTGTGTTAACTGACCACCTACTGTGTGCTAGGCACTGTGTCAGGCTTCGGAAGGGTCAAAGGTTAGTCCGCATACTTCAGCTTTGCCAGACGCACAGTCTAGCCGCCCCCCCCAGTGCGGCCAGCACAAGGTGAGCCGCTGTAGGCCCGCGAGTAGGTACTGTGGGCGTCCGGGGAGGGACGGCTTCATCATACAGAAGGTGGGAGTCGAGGCGAGAATGTTGTGATGACAGGAGGCACACATGGGAGGACACTGTGCTCTAGACCGACAGAGCCCGAGCAAAAGCTTTAAGTCAGGCATGTTCCGGAAGTATTTCGGAAATGCAAATAATAAAACATCATATTTTAAAAGTGAATCCCCTCTGTGCACCAAAGCTGGTCCTTGGTCAGACAATTGTTCTAGGTGACATCGTAGCTCATGGCTCACGAACTGACTTCAAAAACCTCTTTTCCACAGACATGGGTGTGCGGTTACAAAAAGCCAAAAAGCGGTAGTGCACTTGGCCTTCAAGTGTGAGCTGGCTTGTTCTCCGCACACCAGTGTCTTCACCAGCCATGTGCTCGTGGGCTCCCCGTCACCCCAGCTGGTCACCCCTGCTCTTTCACCTCCGTGCCCTTCAGACTGTGAGAGGCGAACTGAGTCATTTGGTAAAGATTTCCCCCAGTAGCTCACTTTGCTGCTTCTCTGAATACAGATCTGCCGTTAACCTGGAGGCTGCTTTGATGAATTTCTCCAGCTCTGCAGCCTGGGGCCCCTGCCGCCGAGTGTGGCTTTGAACACCCCGTGGTTTTACAGCTTCTTTTCCTAGAGTAAAAACAATCCTCTCACAACAGAAAGCACCACTCCATGTGTGTTCTGGAAATGGTCATCGGCTCCCTCCAGAGTGTCCCCATGCTGGAGTGAGAGTTACATGAAGAGTCTGATGGTGTCACAGCACGAGCTGAGAAAGTGTCATCATAGAAACGCGGTGAGGCTAGGACTGACTGGGTCCTTGAGAAAATCCAACTTTCAGAAGCTGATATTTTCTCCCACCGTGTGTCTCTTTGTACCTGCTAGTCCCAAGCCACCCATTCTGGGAGCAGATCCTGTCCGTATTTACACGGGCTTGTGCTCCCTGTTCCCACTCACGACATTATTTTTGAATTGTGGTCTTCATACAGCCAGTCTGAAGACTGCTTCTTAAGGAATCAAGTTTGCACCACTAACCCCTCTTTTTTTGTGAATGAGTGATGTGTAAAGAAACAACAATGCCAACTATGTGCAGATTTAGTAAGTGATAAAACACGATACACAATTGTTGTAAAAAAAAAAAAATCTACTTCCCTGTCGGCCATGGGTCAGCAGAGACAAAGCAGCAAGAGCCTAACTCTTAGGACTGTAACAATCACTCATGACAGAACTGGATTCCATAAATACGATGGCTAGTCTCACTTTCCAGGTTGTAGAACATCTGTGACCCAAACGATTTATTACCTGTATTCTGAAACCACCAAGCCACTTGGAAGATGGCCCAAGAGCCAAATGATTCACTAACCACACTCAGGAAATACTCACTAGGGGCACAGCACTCAGGGCCAGCCAGGGCCCCATGTCCCAAAGCCGCAGCACACAGATGTCTTGAAGGGGGATCTCTGCAGGACAGAGACATACACGCTGATGACCAGATGCCTGGCCAGGAGCGTGGCAGCCAGGGGGTCCTCCCCGGCCCGAGGTCTGTAACACAATGCTCTGCACACAGATTTTGCTGGGCGCTGGGAGATGGGGGAATGCAGGGGAGGGCTCTTGGGGCAAGACCAGGCTGTGACATGGCCAGCTGCTGGGAGATCCAGTTGGGGGGCATTATGTGGCAGGGAGAAGACAAAAGGCCATAGGACCAGACCACTGGCCTCCAGGCTTCCCATTCTCTCCCATCCTAGGAGGGGCAGATCAAGTGGCAAATAACTGGAGAATAAGAAAAGGGGCCAAGGAGACATGGGGGGGTCACATCTCCCTGGTAGGTTGTGGGTGGGTGGGTGGATGCAGGCGCACATGAAGTCATTCACAAGCGAGAGAATTCAGGCCAAATGCCGGCCAGTTTAGGCATCTCAGGAGAACCTTGGATGCCAGGGTGAAGGGTCCTGCATCACACGGAAGGCAACGGGACCTTGCACAGTGTCCTGCCTGGACAGGTCTCCCAGACTGCATGGGTCCATGCACGGCCACCATGCCGATGGCCCCAGGAGCCAGTGAAGCTCTCTGAAGGAGGATGGCAACCTCACTCCCCACTTTCTGCTGGGAAGTGCTTAGGAGGCTAGCGCCACACACACTGGACATTCATGCCAACATGCCTCGCGAAGGAGAAATAAAACATCGGAACCAGAATTTGTGATGAAGGGCTTATCTCACAAAGACTTCTCAGAAATCTGGAGTCTATGCTTCCAGGTTCAAAGGGAGAGCAAGTTAGGAATGAAATGCATAGGCAGTGGTCCACAAAAACACCTCAGATGTTTAAAGGAACACCGGGGAAACTTGCATCAGTAAGCTTCCGCAATTTTGAAAATATCAATAAGATGCCATCGTGCCTTTCTTAGCCCGGCAGCTGACAGCACCAGCTTAACTGAGGGACGCATCCATGCGGCCACTCTGGGCATGCAGAAACATCTGCATTCGTAACATTTCAGGAAATCCCATTTTCTTTCTGCCACAATGTTTTCTCTGAGTTAAATGTGCCTATTGATTTAACGCCTGCAGACCAAGCCCCTACAGACCCAGGAGACTCCGGTAGGGAAGGAGCCTCCACCATCCTGAGCCTCCCCACTAACAGGCTGCACGAAACCACTCGACATAATCATGGGTGCTTAGACCAGCAAACCTGGAAATCTGTGTTTTCTAGCTGCCAACACTTCTGTGCACAGCACGTCTGGGAAAAGCGCTCTGAGCTCACCCCGAGTGCGGCCGTGTGAACTGTACCTTCTCCGCACAGCTGTGCTGGTCCTCACACCTGGTACTGGGGACTCTCCCGGCTCCTCCAACCGTGCCTCCAGCAGCTGGGACCCCGGCTCCCTGGCTCCGAGCTCTGAGTCTGTCTCTGGGACCCAGACCTGAGTCCTGGTCCTCTTCCCAGTGGCCAAGGGGAACAAGGATTGGCACCTGCTCTCAAGTGATGTCCTAAAGGGGTCTTTTAGGTGTTGATAGAGGACTTGGGCAGCCACTTTTATTCTATAAAGAAATATTCAATTTATGAAAATCACACAATTAGCAAATCTAATGTCCCTGACATTTTCAAGATCAACCTACAAGTCATTTTTATTCTTTTGATTATCCATGTTATTAAACAGTCGGGGGCTCTGGTTAGTGCCCTTTTGTTGAAGCTGAGACTGCCAAAGTCCCTTAAACACTCAGGTGTATTTACAGACTTAGCTCCTCAAGTTTCCCTCCACATTTGACACTACATTCATCCATTTCCTCTGCCCTACGTCCCTCTCCAGCATGTCACCCCCCTACGCGCACGGTTTTCCCGAAGACGCAGAAGCACCCGGTGAGTCAATGGATGCACCTGTGAATCCCAAGTTCTGTTCGACTTCTGAGACCTTCTAAATCACAAAGCACAATCATAATTTAAAAGAAATTACTCAGCAGGAAGAATCACAAGGATCATCTATCAGATTCTCGAGTTTCTCCCATTCTTTGACAAAGACATGCAGAGAGCATTCCTCACGTTAACACAAAACTATTAGGACAGTGGGTTGATTAACTTTATTACCCTGTTATGTAATTCCGTACCCTGCATGCCTTCCAGGGGTTAAGAACATTCACCCCCTAAGAGAGCAGGCAATGCCTGAGCCTCTCTGAGCTACCCAGGAAGCCTGGCGCTCCATCTCAGCGGGCTGGCCGGCATGCTGGCCAGAGGGTTCTGACCGGACCCTGTACCTTAGCGGGCTCAGCACTTCCTTACAACAGACAATGACCTTTCTGCCATTGCCCCATCAGCCAGCAAGGCTCTTAAAGTCTGTCTCCCTTCTACACAACTCAGATTCCTCTATGGGTCAGGAAGAGAAGACCTCCAGGGAGGCCTTTGCTGTTGCACAACACTGCATTCCACTCTTGTCTCCCCAAGTGCATGCCAAATGCAGAGAAATGTGAATCTGTCCCTGTGTGAACCGGCCCCCGTTGTGAAAGCTAGGTCCCATCCCTTGAGGCTGCTTAGGGACACTGGGGTAAGGGGAATGACTGAGGGGTTGCCGAGGACGAGGAACCCTGAAAGAAAAGGCATATTTGCAGCCCCATTCGTGCCTCTGCAATGTGGTTGCAACAACTCTGCTCGTGGGAATCTGTGAGTGTAAGTGTGTGTGTAAGGAACTGTGTTTCCTAAAGCAACACAACCAGGGCAGAACAACTCATTATGCAGACTTCCCCCCAAGTTGCATGTAGGACAATCCTGGAGTGGGATCACTGGAGTGGGCTCTCAGTGCCTGCCTGCTTTATGCCTGAAAGGTCAAGCACAACGCATAGGGTCATCAGACAGACTGGGGTTGACCTCGCCAAAACTTTCGCTGATACTTGGTTTCCCAGTTGCGTATCTCAGGTACACACGCAAACCGAGTTGTACTGTTTTTTGGGAAACAAGCGCAGAGAAAGAAAATGGGATGAGCAGGGAGCCCGACGCAAGGCTTGATCCTAGCACCCCAGGATCATGACCCGAGACGAAGGCAGACACTTCACTGACGGAGCCCCCCAAGCGCCCTTCAGTTGGTTCTCTGGTAAATTTTGAAAATCATTGTTGTAGAAATACTAAGTCGATTCCTGTTATTGGAGGTTCTGCAAGGTCACGGCGAACACTGAAGTACCGAATGCCAAACTACGGCCCGTGGTGGAGCGTAGGTCCAGGCTCCTGTGAGCCCCAGTCCCCATGTTTTCACCATCTTGTCAACACCTGCCCTCACTTTATGCGTGCTCCCACCTACAGACCCTTCGCTTAATGCACATCTGTTGATCCAGAACCACGGAGTGTGGCCAGCAGCACGTAACTATGTATCTGTAAGTCTGACTCACCTGTAACAGTAACTCCTGCCCGAGAGAAGCTTCTCTAACCCAGGGGCTTTCTCCAGAGGCCCATCACAGCCCCCTCGTGCTCAGCAACACATAGCCCCAGACCCTGCTGGGGACCCTTTAAAGAAAACACTGTGGGGTCCCCTGGGCAGCTCAGTCGGTGGAGCAGCCGACTCTTGATTTTCTCTCAGGTCATGATCTCAGGGTCCTGGGATCGAGTTTTGCGTTGGGCTCGGCGCTCAGCGGGGAATCTGCTTGAGATTCTCTCTCCCCTTCCACTCCACCCTTCCGCCACACCCTCTTTCCCTCTAAATAAGTAAAGAAAGAAAGAAAGTCTTAGAGAAAGAAAGAAAAAGAAAGAGAGAAAGAGAGAGGAAGGAAGGAAGGAAGGAAGGAAACATTGTGGTCCAATACACAAGACAATGATTTGTCAGAGCATCGCCTTGATTGTCCGAGGCTGGAAACACCCACATTTTTTACCTCTCTCCAGATATTCAGAAATGAGCAAAGACAACAGGAGTATCAATTTGGGGTTGCAAATAAATTTTAGCAAGTAGGAGAATTTGTAAATATGGACTCCGGGAGTAATGAGGATCTACTGTACGTTCACTTGTTTCCTGGGCAAAGGCTCCCTGACCAAGACGAGTGCAAACGGGGGCGCAGGCTCACAGAGCAGTCTGTGCTGGGCCAGCCGGAGACCACTGATCACCTGCAAACGGGGGTCCAGAGGACTCCCCCAGCCAATGGCTTCTGGCACATCAACAGCCTCTGTTAGGGCTACGGCTTAAATTTTTTTTTAATATTTTACTTTATTTATTTGAGAGAGAGAGTGAGAGAGGGAGCATGAGAGCAGAGAAGGTCAGAGGGAGATGCAGACTCCCCATGGAGCTGGGAG
>RCUC01145487.1:0-48926 GCA_003697995.1 Taxidea taxus jeffersonii | reverse complement strand
GGGGGGGCACTACACCAAAAAGCAGAGGGGGCGAAAATGAACCCAGAGGAGACCTACACATGTCCTGGGTGATTTCAGAATTGGCACCTGCTCACCAGCAGTTCTAAAATGCAGACGATCTTACTGACATTTTCAAATCTATAAAACCTGGTGTTGTGGTAGCTTATGATACATAATAAAACGAAGTCAGTATGTCCACCCCCTTCCCTGGCCTCACAAAGGAAAGCTACCAGCACTGGACAACTGCAGTCTGACCTTTAGCAGGGAGACAAAACCACTATTGAGGAAAAAAACACAGAAAACAAGAAACTGGTTCTGAACAGAATGCACCAGAATCAAACTTGCCAAGCTGTCTATCCTGTGGAATTTTGCAGTGTTTAATGTCAACTGTCCAGAACTGGCCTTGTGGCTCTTTCTGAAAAAAAATTATTTAATATCACTATTACTACCCAGCTCTGCAGGTAGCATTTATATAATAACAAGTTCCTGGAAACCACTGTAGAGCACACTACTCAGGAAAAGCCTTTATTAACCTTTTAAAAGCATTAACCAGAGGACTTATCTTAACCAAATTATCTCAGCAGCCAGTCTCCTTGCTAGTTGAATCACTATGCAAATATCAGGGCTCTGAGTCATTGAAAATCGCTGAAAAGGACTTGAGTGAATGAGCACAAGGTCTTCTCCCTAGAAATGTAAGCTATGCTTTAGAGGGTGTTCTCACACTTTGCCCTCAAGATATCTCTGGTACAGAGCTCACCAAGACAATTCATTACCAATAAAAAAGACAGCATCCAATTTCAGAATATCCCAAATGACAAATTCCACAGCCACTATCGTTCCCTCTGTGCCATCAGTAGGTAAAAATATATGTATACATTGTAATTTCAATTTTCAAAATTAACTTGAAATTTCTGACACTTCCTATGAAAAGAGGCCAGCAAGGTCTTCATTCCATTTTCTTTTAATCATTTAATGCATATTTTATTCCCCCCAGTATTATTTATTTATTATTTTTATTAACATATAATGTATTATTTGCCCCAGGGGTACAGGTCTATGAATTGTCAGGCTTACACACTTCACAGCACTCACCATTCATTCCATTTTCCAGAGGCACCAAACAAAAGGAGAATGGTCCTAACACTTCCAACTGAGATGAAAAGCTGTGTCTCACCAAGTCTTTAAAGAAAAAATATTTTTTTTGGACAGGATTCTTTTTGCCCAAACCAGTGTTTCCTAAGCTATGCAAGAATATATTTTCAGAAAGCCAGTTAAATGGGTACATGTTAGGAAGGAAGAGTTCTCTCTCTCTTTGTTATTTAAACCCAGTTCTGTCTTTGTTTTATTTTAAGGATTTTATTTATTTATTTGTTTGTTTGTTTGTCAGAGAGAGAGAGGGAGAGAGAGCACAAGCAGGGAGAGCAGCAGGCAGAGGGAGAAGCAGACTCTCAGCTGAGGAGGGAGCTGATGTAAGACTTGATCCCAGCACCCTAGGATCATGACCTGAGCTGAAGGCAGATGTTTAATCTACTCAGCCACCCAGGTGTCCTGGGAAGGAATAGTTCTAAGGAACAGATTCAAGTACTACCTCCCTTTCTTCTGTTATGTTTTCATCAGCCACAGCCATTAAAACAAGAAATAATAAAGACTGCTAATTTCTACCATCATCCTCATTCAGCTAGTCAGTCATAATACTTATTTTCAATTTGGCTTTCAACTCTCTGTAGTTTATCCATCACCACTACTAAGCTTAAGAAGGGCTTTGAGTGGGGCGCCTGGGTGGCTCATTGGGTTAAAGCCTCTGCCTTCAGCTCAGGTCATGATCTCAGGGTCCTGGGCTCGAGTCCCGTATCGGGCTCTCTGCTCGGCAGGGAGCCTGCTCCCCCCCCCTTTCTGCCTGCCTCTCTGCCTACTTGTGATTTCTGTCTGTCAAGTGAATAAATAAAATCTTAAAAAAAAAAAAAAAAAGAAGGGCTTTGAGCTACATGAGCTTGCTTCCATCTTTGCCCCTTTGCCTACAGCAAGGGAGTCAGCATCCTTACACTGGAATAGGCAGAGAAGTTTCTCAGGGACTGACTCAAGTCACTCCAACACATGGACTCAGGCTCAGGTACAGGAGAGTTTTGGGGCCCCACATTTGGTTTAATGCTCTGTTGTAACCACCTTGAAATTCTTAACTTTTGAACAAGGGGTTTCATGTTTTCATTCTGCAGTGGGCCCTGCAAGTTTTGTAACCAGTCCTGCACAAATCTGATTTTTAAAAATGGCATCGAGGGAAATGGATGAAAGACCTAAATGTGAGATGAGTATCCATCAAAATCCTAGAGGAGAACACAGGCAGCAACCTCTCGTTAGACATGTCTCCAAAGGCAAGTTGGCGACAAAAGCAAAATGAACTACTGGGACTTCCTCAAGATAAAAACTTTTGCACAGCAAAGGAAATAGTCAGCAAAACCAAAAGACAGCTGACAGAATGAAAGAAGATATTTGCAAATGACACTACAGATTACAGGGCTTGTATCCAAAATCTATCAAGAACTTATCAAACTCAACACCCAAAGAACAAATAATCCAATCACAAAATGGACAGAAGGCCTGAACAGACATTTCTCCAAAGAAGACATACACATGGCCAAAAGACACATGAAAATATGCTCCACAACACTTGGCATCAGGGAAATACAGATCAAAACCACGATGAGATACCACTTCACACCACTCAGAATGGCTAAAATTATAAAGTCAGGAAACAACAGAAGTTGGCAAGGATGCAGAGAAAGGGGAACCCTCTTACACAGCTGGTGGGAATACAAGCTGGTAGAGCTACTTTGGAAAGCAGTAGGAGGGTCCTCAAAAAGTTGAAAATAGAACTACCCTTCAGGATCTACTCCCGCCCAATGCCAATTTGCCTTCACAAGGCCAAAGTTATTGGATAGTACAAACCTGATCTTACTCTGCTTAAAACCCTTCAATGACTTATCTACTACCTACAGCACCAGGCTCACTAAAGACTTCAGGTGGCCACAAGGCTCTGAGCTCCAGCCCTTGCCTGATGCTTGGGCTCACTTGCCTTCTTTCAGCTTCTAGAAAGTGCCTGCCCCATCTCTACCATAGTCCTAGCACCTGCTGTCCTCTGCCCAAGGGACAAATATTTCAGTCTGTCTATGGGCGAGGACTTAGATAAAATAAGGCAAAAATCCTGGACTCAAATCAGCAATCACTACTGGCTTTTATGTCATTGGAGAAACACAAGAGGGGTTTGACAAAGGTTTAGAATTCTTAGTAAATGTTTTTCATTTATGCTATGCTTTGAGGGCTACTTTTCCAATAGTGAGGACAACGAGCTTCCATTTTCCTATGAAACCTGGGGCAATGATGGGAAGATGCAGGAAAGGTCAATTTTTAAGTCTTTCAGCTCAGGTTAACTGGCCATCTTTGTCATCTTCCCTGACCTCTTAGATACAATGTTTGCAAAAAAACTGAAAGGGTTTTGGAAAAATAAACTGGAAAGTACCAATGGGACTTCACCCAAGAAGATGTAGACATAGCCAATAAGCTTAAGAAAAAATATTCCATATCTTATGTCATCAAAGGAATGCAAACTGAAACAACGAGATACAACTACTCATCTATTTGAATGACCAAAATCTAGAACACTGTCAAAACCACACACTAGTGTGGATGTGGAGCAAGAGGAACTCTCATTCTTTGCTGATGGGCATGCAAAATGGTACCGTGCCTTTGGGAGACAGTCTATTTAAGAAATTAAACCTACTCTTATCATACAGTCAGCAATTGTGCTCCTTTGTTATGTACTCAAGGGTGTTGAAAACTTATTTACACACACTCATAGCAGCTTTATTCATAATTGCCAAAACTTGGAAGCAATCAAGATTTCATTCAGTAGGTGGATGGAAAAACAGACTGTGGTACATCAAGATTATGGAGTATTATTCAGAGCTTTTCATGAGCTTTCAAGCCATGAAAAGATGTAGAAGAACCTTAAATACTTATTATGAAGTTAAAGAAACCAATCTGAAAAGGCTACATGCTGTGTGATTCCAAGTATACAACAGTCTGGAAAAGCTAAGACTATGGACACAGTAAGAAGACTGGTAGTTGCCCAGTGAGGGAGTGGCATGAATAGGTAAAGCAGAATCAATTTTTAAGGCAGTGCAACTACTCTGTGTGGCACTCTGATAGGACTAGCCTGTATTCATAATGATAAATACATCACTGCATATTTGTTTAAAACCATAGAACATACAACACCCAGAGTGAACCATAATGTCAACAATAAACTTCGGGTGATTATGACGAGTCAAAGCAGATTCACAAATTTTAAGCAATGTAGCACCCTGGTGGGAGTTGTTGAGAACCGGAAAAGTTGTGTACATGTGGAAGCAGGAGGCATATGGGAAATCTTTGCGCCCTCTGCTCAATTTGTTGTGAACCTTAATTTGCTCTAGGGAAAAAAAAGTCTTAGTCTGAAAAAAAGTTGTTACTGGGGATGAATGAAGGACTTGCCTAAAAAAAAAAAAAAGAAGAAGAGGATATCATGTATATTTTTGAATAAATTTCACTAATAGAGGTGATAAAACATTCATGTAGAAAATGTTCAATGAGGCTTTTCTTGCTCAGAAAGAAATGGACAATTATGGATAAGTTGCCTGCAATTTTAATGTGCCTCTGTTTTAATGCTCTGACGGTATACCAGACCATTGGTATACTGTGGATCTACAAAGTCCATTGCTACAAGAGCTTTCCCAGAAGAGTAGTGTCTTCTGGACTGAAAGGTCTCTTCATCTTGGCCTTTCAAATGTTTAGCAAAGACATGCCATTTTCTCCCAACCCGTCCTCTTCAGCTCTTTGAACACTCATTATCCCAGTAGCCAGAGAACATGCTGCTGGCTTTTCACAAGTATTGAGAGAACTGATTCTCCACTGGAAAAAATTAAGAGTCCTGTTCACAAAAATATTCCAGGTAAATTAAGGCTCTACACATTAAAAAAATTCCAACTATGAAAATATTGGAAGAATATATAGGGGAGTAGGTCTGTAATCTTGGAGAAGGAAGGTCTTCTTAAGCCAGACACAACAACAAAAAATCATACAAAGGAGAAATATTTATGGTATCTTTGATGCCACCCAGTTTCCCAAAGTTAAAAGGCAGGGCCAGGCTTAGAGACAGTATTTACCACATAACAAAGGATTTGTTTTCAGCAATACAAAGAACTATATATCAATAAAGAAGGCATTTTTTTAAATTGAGCTAAGGACATTAAAAGACAATTCACAGAAAACTAAAAATGCCTGGTAAACATATGAAGAGCTACCTAGTAAAGAAAAACTTTTAGGGACGCCTGGGTGGCTCAGTTGGTTAGGCGGCTGCCTTCGGCTCAGGTCATGATCCCAGCATCCTGGGATGGAGTCCCACATCGGGCTCCTTGCTCGGCAGGGAGCCTGCTTCTCCCTCTGCCTCTGCCTGTGCTTGCTTGCTCTCTCTCCCTCTCTCTCTCTCTCTCTGTCAAATAAATAAATAAATAAAATCTTTATAAAAAAAGAAAAACTTTTAATAGTGAGACATAGGTTTTTATTACTAGATTGGCAAAAAATTTAAAGATCAGTTTTATGAAGCATTGGCAAGTATGTGGCATGTACCTGAGATCCTACTGGTGAATAATTTGACAGTCTTCTATCACACAACCCCTACAATCCAACAGTTCCTGTTTGTCCTCAGCAAAGAGAAAAACCAGACCTTACACACGTACGGAGGAGGCTACACTGGAAGTTTTTACTGTAACACAAGAAACTAGCAATACCAGGTACCAAAGTGAGTTATAAGACAGGCCACCCTGGAAAGTGTGCCAAAGGGAGATAATGAAGAACCAGACTAGAGTCTCTCTTCCATAATGAGCTTCCAGAGAAAGATCTGAATGAGTTTTTCTTCGGAAGGATCTTCTGTGAGATCACAACATGGCTCCCTCTCCCCATTAGACAAAGGGTAGGACCATCACCTTCCTGCCTCATGACAGGGTTTTTGGTGAGACCGACTAGGGAGTTGCACAGGAGTTCTCCACAGTTAAGGAAGCACAGAGAGCACCCTGAAGGCAGGGTGTCCGACTTCAACCCTATGAATCTAGAACCTGAGAGGCAGTGTGGCTAGCTGCCCTGACGATTAGGGAGTGAAGGAACACTGAAGCTACACTGGGACTGGCTCATCCTCTGAGTCTCTTCGAGCAAAGAGTGCTAGATGTTTCTACGGGCCGGGGATGGTCCAGACAAGAAGGAGCCAGTCTCAGGCTTGTCTTAGGTCTAGACCTGTAAGGTTATCTGCAGGGGCAACATAACCTCATCAGGCAGAACCAGAGGGGGACCACTAGGCTCCCAGGGGCTGACAGGGAGTAAGGGGTGAGGGCCTTGCAGAGTTCCCCATGAGATAGTCAATTTAATTCTCTCTCAGGCCTTGAGAACAGAGACCAACTTACCACAGTATCAGTCACAGAAAGGTTTTCCTGTCCCCTCTGCCATCCTTTCACCCCCATTCTCAAGAACACATGGCCAAAATAAAGATCCTGACCTGTGTTTTCTAACATGTCTTCATTTTTTAAAAAAAACAATTTTCATTACAATTCCTAGGATATGACTCAGTTTATATTAAGAAACACACTCTGTGAAATTTACATACACAAACACATAGAAAGTGGTTTACAAGGACAAAAATTGAGAATAGTTACCCCTCTGTGGAATAGTATGGGGGGCTTAATGTCAGATGTGAAATTAGATTCATCCTCATTAAGAACACAGTCATGTATTCCCTGAATAATTAAACGCGTTAAAAACCAACAACAACAAGAACACTGTTCCCGGAAGAGAATGCATCCGTCTTAGTCTGCTAACCATGGGTCAGCACACGTTCTCACCAGGAGGATACGCACACCTTTGGACTATTCGGTTAAGGTCTGTCTGCCTTGTTTCAGCTTTCTCTACGACATGCTCTCATTTCAGTGAATTCTCTATCTGGGGCTTGACTAAGGACCTCAAACACAGACCCTTCTCAAAGTAGGCAAGATTCACAACCGAAGTTACATTGTTTTCTTAACTTTAAGAAGCCTTTTTGTGGTTTCCTCTGTCAGCCAGAGTGGGAAGAAACAGGACTCTACCATGAGAAAACTAAGATGTACATCCGGAAATAAACTGCCACATGGTTAATAAGTGAACCACTGAGTGGTGGGTTAAAAAAAAATTAGAAGAATCTGAAGTTTTTAAGGTAAAGAGCCCACCCTCTGACATGCCTGTGTGTGTGGGGTGGTACATATGTACACACACTTGTGTACATACACAGTTTGTTGTGTAACAGGTGGGACCTGGTAATACTAAACCACAGCCTGTGAATCCGGAGACAAAAACAGTAGTTTGGTTATAGACCAAACATCTTAGGATAGCTGTTAATCAGTTTGAAGAAACCAGCTGAGAATATCATGGGTTCAGAAAACGAAGAGTTTAACAATTATCAGTTGCCAAGAGAAGGGTGAAGTTCCCTTTTGCCTACTACAAACATGTAACAGCCTGTGTATTGTACTGTTTCTTCCCTAAACCCATCCTATTTCTACCCAGGAATCGGTGCATTCCAGTCTGTAGGTCAAGGTATTTTTTATACTTCAAATGGAGGAAAAACTCTGAAAACAGAGTATTTCAGGACACATAAGTTGATATGAATATTGCAGGTGAGTATCCATAAATAAAGTTTTATTGGGACTTTGCCACATACATTTGTTTTTTACTGTTTACAGCTGCTTCCATGCTACAAGGCAAGTTGACTCGTTCCAACAGAGACACTATGGCTCTTAAGAGTATCCGATCCTTTACAGAAAAAAACGAGCCAACCCCTGATCTAGACTAAGTGAACCTTCTTTACTTCCATTTGCAAACATCACTGCTGGTAGTTGCAAAAAGCTCCCCATTCAGCTTCTTGTATACATTTGGTGATCATAAGTTGCTCTGAGGTGGTAAATCTTTTATCAGCCCATTGATTAGTATTGATTCAACCAGCCTTTCTGAGCTCGAGCCTCTTCAAAACACCACCTTGATGCTGTTCATGGGACAAAGAAGATCCTCAAAAACATGAAGCTCTAAGCTTCTAAAAATACTCAGTGTTAAAAGCAGCAGCATATTCTGGGAATTAATCCCCCACAGCTTCTGCCAGCTTAGAATATAAAAAACTCATTATGATTCACATTAAACTTAACTTTTAAAATAACTATTTGATGTCTACATATATATTATTCTGTCTAAAGTTTCATGTAAAAAATTATTCAGTAAAAGTAGTTTGAAGCTAGATTATTCATAACATCCCTTATTCATATGAAAATAACTGGCCCCATCAGCCTCAGGAAAAACAAACTTAGCAGTTATCAGTCATACTTGTGTTTCAATGTTATCCCCTCCCCTCAGCGTCACACAGCACTCCCACCTGCTCCTTCCAAAATGCCCCCCTTATACATTCACACATGCTCTCCGCACAGTGATGACCTTCATCTCATGCACAGACCTCATCCCATCACATCCCTGGCTATAGGTGGCCAGTTCTGACCCAAAGCATTTTGAGAGTGCCTGTGCTATTGGTCTAAGTCACCTTCCCTTTCATCCCTCAGCAAATCAAATCTGGCCTCTAGAAGGCCACTGAACAGATTTACTCCCAACTGTGTAGATCAGTCCTTCCATTCCTAAAAGCAGAGCTATGTATGCGGAAGATATGAAACAAGCTGTATCTGACCATGACCGAGCCACCCTCATGAAGCCAAACATCCACGCAGGTGATCAGAGAACAAGACTAAATGAAAGGGCATCACCTGAGGGCCTGAGGGCCAGAGTAGTTGAGACGTGATAGAGAAGCAAAGGAAGATTCTTAAATAAGAGGCTGACATCATGAAAGTAACACTGGGTGAGGGGGGCAGGGGGAATATAAAATCTTCCTTCTGACTGGACATGTTGGATCAGAAGAAAGAAAATCATGAGACAAGGAGGTAAGCTAGCAAGTTAATACAGGATAAGTCATGAGCTTAGGTACTTTGAATTTAGATTAGCAAAAGAGCAAAAACTGCCGAGAGTCAAGACATAAGTTCTCATAAATGCAGATAAGAGGTTTCTTTCCTTCTCTTGTCCTGAGGAGCTTCCCATCTGTATGTAGTCAGGAAATTGGTTAGTAATAATCAACAATCAGAGTGAAGGGCAATACACTGGGACTTCCTCAAAGTCCTACTTTTACCTCGAGATTATCACAACAAGGATGGTCTTCACCTTTGGCAATTTAATAAATGATATGTTAAAATTCAGTCATCTCCACATAGTGGATTTTGTAATTCTCTACAAATTTCAACACCTTGTTTTTCTCACCATACCTTGTAACAGTTTACCGTATTTGCTCTCTGTATCCCACTTGCGCATCCAGAAATGTCTAAGAATAGGAGAAGTCTACTGTGGGCATCGAGTGTTGGCAGAGGTGCTCGGCTGACTGAGGGCGGCTGGTGGGGCTGGGGAAGGCCGGCAGGTCCCCAGGGGCTCTCCTGATTCAAACAGCCCTCAGGAGACGGAAGTGTCTCTGAGATGAGCCAGCGTACACCTTCTCAAAGTTGTTTAGATATTGTCTCCATCTGTTCCCCTTAACAGCTTCCTTCTGCCGAGGCACAGCTCTCCCATCTTATCTGGCTTGAGTTACTGCCAGTTTGTTTTCATAAAGATCACTATCTCGGCCAGACACTGGGAAATAAGTGAGACGACAAATCTGGTTTTGATGAAAAGGAGACATTAAATGGGGTGTTAGTATTACCCAAGAGACAGGGAAACTCTGAAACTCCACTGCCTCACAGACTTCACACCCCCGCTGAAGGGCTGGATCAAACGCGACAGGATCCTGCCTTTAAAAGTCATCAGAGAAAAAAGGATTGCCCGGCACTGTGCACAGACTTATTCGTGTGGCCAGCCAGAAGAGAACAATCCTCCTGCCCCAGAGGTAAGTTTGCATAAGAAAATATTCATACAAAACTAGGGCATCCACCATTCTGAGTTTCTCCTTAAGTAATAAAACTAGACCCATACCTCACATATTAAATCAGAATCTAATGGAGTAACCAGACTTTGGGGGGCTCTGTAGGTAGAGTACATGCGATTTAAGAAGGTAGTAAATCTGTCTCTTCTAGAAGCAGCCAAGACAAGCAGCCAAATATGCAGCCAATCAAACACCAGGGGACCTACAGACAAATGGAAAGCTCATGCCCAAACGGGATACGTGGCAAAGTCACTTCGAGTGCCTGTTCGAACCCCTGCAATGAGCAGAAAGCTATGTCTTTGCAAGTGAAGGCTGGGGATCACAAGGCAAGGAGGAAATTTCCTAACACACTCCTTCCCCCAAATTCTGTAATGCTTCCTTTCCTTCATATTGTATGATGAACCCACCCTTAATGCCCTTTACGGATCAACACCATTAAGACAATCTAAAGGGAAAAGGAGTTTTCTCCTCTCAGTATAATCTGATTCTGGTTTCTCTCTTTAGTCAAAAGTCTGCCCTGACCTGTCAGCAGGAGTGTTATTTCATCATCTAACCACTAAAGGAAAACCTGTCAGAGGAACCAATGTGCCTACTATCTTGACACAAGGAGTTAGGCTAGGCAGGCTATTCTAAAGCTTTCCATCAACTCTGCAAAGTAGGTATCGTCTACCCTCCACAGAGGAGGAAACAGACTATATGTGATTAAGCTAGCTTGGCCGAGGTCACACAGCCAGTAATGGTCCAATTAATATTCAAGCCAAATGCTTCTCATCAGGGGGACCTTAACCTGAGATCTATGCACTCCTGGTCCGGGGACTGGAAAATAATGACTTTTTATTTTTCACTAATCTCTACCTGAAACTTAGCATTTTTTAAAATAATGGATATGAGCAATCAACCAGCATAGGCTCTGACAGTACATGACTTTGTCACCAATAGAAATGTCCCTATCACTCTGCAGTTGCTGTTGATTTCAGAGTATTACTTAAGCTCATCACTACTTATAAATTTTAACAGTCATTAGATCTACCACTAAGCTTGTGATTTTGTGCATTAATAAAGAAGCACATGCTACTCCAGCACAAATTTGTGTTCTTAAATATTTTGGTTACTGTTTTTCAGTGTAAAGGACTTCCTCTAGAGTTCTTCTCACCTTATTTTATGCATTTAAAATATAATTCCAGGGGTGCCTGGGGGCTCAGTTGGTTAATTATCTGCCTTTGGCTCAGGTCCAGGGATCGAGTCCACATCAGTCCTGCTCAGTGGTGAGCCTGTCTTTCCCTCTTCCTCTGCCTGCCGCTCCCCTTGCTTGCGCTCTCTTGCTCCCTTTCTCTCTCTCTGTCAAATAAATAAATAAAATCCAACAACAACAACAACAACCATAGTTCTGAGAGGAGTTCCACAGACTTCTCAGCCTGCTAAGAGAGCTGCAGGCATACACACAGTAGAAGGAGCTTTGCTCTAACTCCTGAACCTCTCCCTTGGTTCATTTCCTCACCTAGCCTGCCTCATCTGCTTTTCTTCCCTAGTTCTCTCTTTTCCCAGACTATCTTAAAATGGTTCTCTGCACAGAATTAAAAAAAAAAAAAAAAAAGGCAATCATTGAACTAAATGTACTATCTACTCTTAAGGAGTACTTGTATTTATAAATTTGCATGGCTCCAGATTTTCAGTCTCCAATTAGCTTTGAGTATGATGGCCCCAAACCCAACTTAGCATTTTGCTGACATAAAGCACGACACGGGCAACTCCATTTATCAGAAATCCTAGAACCGCCTCATAACTGCCTGCCAGCACGAAATGATTCCCATCAGCCAGCACTGGCACAATAGGTTCAAACAAAAAGCATTATTATAAAACAACAGTAAACTAATCCAGAGATGGTTGCTTAGCGGCAGCCAAGATTCTTTGAGTATCAGGTAACATCTTTCTGATGTTTGAAAATGCAAAGACGCAGCTCTCCCCCACATCCAGACTTAATGGCAGTCTCATGGGAGTGTGCTTGAATAACAAACAAGACTCAGACATAATGTCCAGGCGTGGGTTCCCTCACTGAGAAGATGACAGACCAAAAAGAGCTTCCTCACTGAATACGTGGGTACAAGGCATACATTTATGGTATGGCATAGAGGAATCACAGGGGGTCAACATCCTGATGTGATCATAAACATATACCTTAGTCCAAAAGAAAATAATATTAGAGGTTTTCAATAGCGAGTCTTACATTACAAAGTTTTCCCTAAAGCTTTGACAAGGCCATTTATGTTAACTTGCTTTTCAAAAGAACCTTCCATTCAATACACAGAAGAATGTGAAGGCCGAGGTTATAAGGTTGAAGAATTTCTTTAATATAAAAATATTTCTCAGTTGATTCAACAGGACCATGATATCATTTCTTCCTCTGGCTTATTCAACCCTATGTTCCCTGATTATTAACAAAGAAATTCCTTGTGGTTCCATCTTAAAAGCAAAGTGAGAAATTGTGGCCTACATTATACCCGGACACATGGCTTGAATGGTCAACACTGCATTCAGTTCTGTTTTTCCATAATCCTCATGTTTTAGTTTGTACGTCATTGGATCAGTGTTAGCTGACTCTCCAACACAGGGCGCCTTTACAGAGCAGCAGTAACAGAAACCCTGGAAGGGTCTCTGGGTTTGTTAATGGATTATCAAGTGGCTTTATCGTGCTACACCAACTAGCCCAGGCTTCATGAGTTTTGGAAAGTCAAATGTTCAGGATACTTAGCCTAGATAGTCAAGCCATGCATACGGGGCGTCAGGTAGATGTTTAGCGAAGGGGCTGTATTTCCTTCAGTTCCAAATGCTATTTGATTCCCTACATGATCAAGACCAGGATTAATTCTGTTGAACTCCAAGGGGAACTTGAGATCGGGCTGTCCTAGGCCTTGCAGTGGAACGTGTTCCTACAGTGAGTGACCCCACAAAGCTTGTATCCATCTCAGAGTGGGTGCCCCAGACCTACAGATTCATAAAGAGATCCAGTTGCATGCAGATTCCTGCCTGAGTTTAAGGTTTCTTAAATCTATAGGTAAACGATTGTCGGGCAAATGGCACTTGGTATCTATCTCATCTTGTCTGTGTCAAAAAGCAGTGGTGTAAAGCCCACAGTGTGTCCTAGGCCCAGTATATGTATAACCACCAAATCAGGATATAACCAGTCTCTAAAATCCCAAATCTTTGCCCCACCTTTGTTTCTTCTATTCATCTCAATTTAAGCCAATTAGAAGAAACATGATTATTCATCAGGAGCTCTTCACTACTTACTAGATGAAAATTCTTCTCTTCAAAGCACTTTAGAAAATTAGGCTCCACGATAGACAACTCTATCGTGATAGTGACACTCTATCTAGTGACACGATAGTGACAACTCTTATCATTTTATTCAGGATGAAGGCTGAGCTATTACTACATAGCTGATAGGACAAAGTATTAGAAACTCCTCCATTTACTACACTATGACAAACTACATCTTCATTGTTTATTCAGCTGGGCCTTGTCGATTTGTCATCTGCACACAAAAGTGTATGCCTTTTAGAAAGATGTGAAAATTCTGTGTTTCAACACAGGCAGCATGACTATGATATGGCAAGATCTCTAATGAACAGAGCATACAGCATGGTTCAAACAGCTCTTCTTTTGAAAATTAAGACTGAAAGGAAATTCTTTAGTTTGCTAACTATATTTCCTCTCCTTCTGACATCGGGGTGTTATGCAGAGCTCAGAAAGATATTCAATTTATAATAGGGATGGATGGTGGTAAGGGATTAAAACAGGGTATCACTTACTCAGTTGCAAGTAAACAGAAACAAAATCTCAAGGCCAGAGAGGAACTTAAAAGACCAAAACTCCTGTTTCCTGACCGAATCAAGACTCGAGTAAATTAAATGACTTAACCAAGGCCATCGCACTGAGTGTCTTAGGCACACAACGCCACATAATTTCTTAGTTTATGATCCATTTTTCCACTCTATCATATCATCCAAGACACACAGAAGTCAAGGTAAGCATGTTAGAGTAAACCACCTAGTCCCTTTGCATACTGCTGAATACTAAATTCTTCTCCCTGCATCCGAATCAGGTCTGCTTGCAACCTACAAAATTTTAAATGGAATTCTCTGACTAAATGAAAGAAATTCACTCAAACATCCTACACCTCCCACAGGCAAGAGCCCCTGACATCCAATCTTAAAATAATAAGCAGTTCGATTTCTAGGTATTCATCCCATCCTGTTTTGACCAAAGGAGAGGGCATAAGGCAACATGACACAGTACTCTTTCCTCCCTCCACATTTCCAATAGCCTGGGCTCTTGAGTGGAGGAGTTCCTGTTCCCTTTGAATAACCCAAATGTTTGAGACTGTCACTTATGAGCAAGATTTCATTATAAACCACATCTTAGGGAGATTCAGTTGAAAAAAAAATATATATATATGTATATATACATACATGTATATGTATGTATATATATAATATCAAGTCTTTTTAGTGATAAACTGAAGGAATGAATTTCAAAGTGGTCCTCAAACTGGCAGCCTTAGCAATTTCTGAGAATTGTTAGAAATATAAATTTTAGGGTCCATCCCAGACCTTCTGAATCAGAAACTGTGGTAGTGGGATACAACAACCTGTTTTTAAACATGCTCTCCAGGTGATTCTGAAACAAGCTAATGCTGGAGAAAAAAATGAACTAGAACATTCCAAATGCTACACTGACTTGTGTTGATGGACTGATAACCTGGACACACAGACATACATACAATGATCTCTAGTTCCTAATGCTTTCTCTACAGGGGCCCAGAGACTTATACAAAGCGTCAAGCTTATCCAAGTTAGATCACTTTCTGGCAACTATCTATGGCAGACGCTGCCTAAAAATGACTCACTTTCCAAAAGTATGAGTTTTATGAATACAGAATTTATGACTCAGTTTTCTATTGTTTAAGCGGACAACTAGTTCTGTCCATTACAAATTAGATTTTGCCTGCTTTCCCCCAAAGACAGAAATCGTAACCTAAAGTGAACAGAAATAGGAAATAGTGATGTCAGAACACTCTCTACTCTGCTGTAGCTTACAAAAAGCTGGTCTAAAAAATAAAATTGGTCTATATGGTCACTGCCCTGTCAAGGGAAGGGGACATTCTAACATTAATGGCCTGGGCCCAGAACTAATTAGATAAAAATCTAAAATGAGTGAGTTTCCTGATGTTCCTGGTGCAGTAAAGGATGATAAAATCAGATTTTTTTTTAAAAGATTTTTAAAATTTATTCATTTGACAGACAGAGATCACAAGTAGGCAGAGAGGCAGGCAGAGAGAGAGGAGGAAGCAGGCTCCCTGCGGAGCAGAGAGCCCGACGTGGGGCTTGATCCCAGGACCCTGAGATCATGACCCGAGCCGAAGGCAGCGGCTTAATCCACTGAGCCACCTAGGTGCCCCTAAAATCAGATTTTTAAAGAAGCCACTTTTTTGTTAGAAAAAAAGGTGAATAATCCTAAGGCATCAGAATCAGTGAACACTCTTACTTGAAACAGACTTTTTCCAACTTTAGCTCAGGTCATGATCTTGGGGTCCTGGGATGAAGCCCCACTCAGCGGGGAGCGCACTTGGGATTCTCTCTCCCCCTCTCCCCCTAAAAAAAAAAAAAAATGATCTACAAAACACTGATGAAAGCACCCAAAGATGATCTAGACAAATGGAGAGACCAATAATGTTCATGAATGTTAATCCAGTTAAGATGTCAATTCTCAAACTGGTCTATGGATTTAACACAATTCCAATAAAAATCCCAGCAGATTTTTTTTGTTTGTTTTGAAGTAGAGACAAGCCAATAATAAATTTTACATGGAAACGTAAAGGGATTTTTAAAAAAGATTTTATTTATTTATTTGACCAAGAGAGAGTGCATGTGCACAAGCAGGGGGAGTAGTGGGTAGAGAGAGAAGGTTTCCTGCCAGCAGGGAACCCTATGCGGGGCTTGATCCCAGGATCCTGGGATCATGACCTGAGCCAATGGCAGATGCTTAAGCAACTGAGCCACCCAGTGCTCCGGAAAGGTGAGGGATTTAAATAGCTAAAACAATTTGGGGTGGGGGTGGGGGTTGAGGGAACTCATACTACTGACTTACTGTAGTATTTCCAAAAGGACAGATACCTAAATCAAAGAACTGAATAGAGTATACAAATAAAAGCACAAAATATGACCTGAGGTTTCAAAGTACAGAAGTAATTCAACAGTAAAAGTGTAGTCTTTTCAACAAATGGTGCGGTTATAATCAGAAATCCATACTAAAAAAAAAAAAAAAAAAAACTTATACTCTTTATCTTATACAAAAATTAATTCAAAATGTATCACAGACCTAAATGTAAAACACAAAACTATAAAACTATCAGGAAAAAAAAAACATGGAGAGAATCTCTGTGATCTTGATTTGGGCTAAGAGTTTTGAGACAGGACAACAAAAACATAAACCATAAAAAAAAAAAGATAAATTGGACTTCATGAAAATTAAAGACACTGGCCTCGGTTAAGGAAAGACACTATTAAAAAAGAGTGAAAAGACAAGGTACAGGCTAAAAAACAAACAAACAAACAAAACCTCATGTATGTCCAACAAAGGACTGGTATCATAACATATAAAGAAGTCCCATCATTCAACAATAAGAAGTCTACTTTAAAAATGGACTCAAGGAGTGCCTGAGTGGCTTGGCTCAGTTGGTTAAGCCTCTGCCTTTGGCTCAGGTCATGATCTCAGGGTCCTGGGATCAAGCCCCATATCCAGCCCTTTGCTTGGTGGGGAGCCTGCTTCTCCCTCTCCCTCTGCCTACTGCTCTGCCTGCTTGTGCTCTCTCTTTTTCTCTGTCAAATAAATAAATAAAATCTTTTAACAAAATGGGCTCAATATTTCAGCTGAGAACTTTACCAAATAAGCATATGAAAAAAACGGCCATTAGGAAAATGTAAAATAATAAACCAGACCAATATACCACAACACACCTACCAGAATGGCGAAAGAAAGAAAGAAAAAGGGAAAGGAGGAAAGAAAAGGAAAAAAGGAAGGAAAGGAGGGAGGGAGGGAGGGAGGAAAAAAGGAGGAAGGAAGGAAGGCAGGCAGGCAGGCAGGCTGGCCACAAAAAAACTGACAGTATCTCATAATGAAGATGATGCAGAACAACTAGACTTTTGATTTCTGGCAGAAATGAAAAATGGCACAGCCCTCCTGAAAGATTATTTGACAGCTTCTTACTAAGTTAACGAGGTACTTTCTATATGACCCAGCAATCCCACTACTAGAAACTAATACCAGAGAAATAAAAGCCTACCTTAACCCAAAACTCTATATGAATATTTATAGTGGCTCTATTCACCATTATCAACAATCTAAGACATCCCAACTGTCCTTCAAAGACTGTGTAGTACCTCCCTACAATGGAGTACTACTCATAGTCATTAAAGGAAATAAAATATTGCTACACAGCAACATAGATGAATCTCAAATGTGATCTGTGAGCTAAGTAAAAGAAGCCAATACCCAAAGGTTACTATTTTATGTACATTCATATGACTTCCTGGAAAAGACATAATGAGAGATGAAGGGTTGCCAAGGGTGAGAAGTAGGAAGAAGGTATGATTACAAAGGAGCAGTGCACATAAGATATTTGGGGGAATATAACGGTTCTGTAGCCTTACTGTGGTCATGATTACACAAATATATACAACTGTTCAAACGTGTAGAACTTGACACCAAAGAAGTAAAATTTAGTGAATGTTACCTCAAAATACAGTAAAAATGCATTTCTTGGGACAGTCAACTCATTGTCCTATGTCTTCTGGTGTATGAGTACATCTTAGTTTTAGAATGCTAAGTTACTGATAGGATTTCCTGACTCACAAGTTTTAAACATGTGTAAGCCAAAAACTTGAAACTCCATCATTATAATTTACTAAAATAACACTGGACCCAAATGTCATTTTTAATGAATTAAATTCAAATGTAAAATGTTAAAGTTTTCTTGGAGAATTTTTATTATTCCCCTAAACACTGAGAATCAAGCACAAATATTCTAAGTGTTTCTTTTCTGTGGTGCCACCAACTCCATCAATGATTTTCAGAAGATAGCTGATAAAGTCAACATGATTTTGTGCAGATAACCTTGGTCCAATTACTACGAAGTATCAGCAGGCAGAACCACCATAGGTAAATGTACATCAAAGTTGAAATCCCAAACACCCCTTATTTATACCCTTTTTCCCACTTATGCAGCCCTACCATTTCAGTGAGTTCCTACTTTATAGTAACTATAGATGCTGTAGGTAGGTTTTTCACTTAACCCTTACAATAGCTTGTGTTCCAGTTTAGGAAACAATTCAGTGATCACACAATTCAGTAGCTGACAGATCTAACTTCTATTTATTGCTACCCAACACACTAATTACCAAATCCTCCAGGGAAATTAAAAGAAGGAGGAGGAGGAGGAGGGGGAAAGGGGAGGGGAGGGGGGAGGGGGGAGGGGGGAGAGGGACGGGAGGAGTGGAGGGGGAGGAGGAGGAGGGGGAGGGGCAGGAGGAGGAGAGGAAGAAGAAGAAAAACCTCTGCTTTAGTTTTCTTTCTTATATACCTAATATTTTAAGTCCTTCTAGAAACAGAACAGGTTGAAATGCAAAACTCAACAGATACATTACTGTTATTTGCATATGTACTTTGTATCTTCTACTTATGAAGAGAGGACTCCAGTTAGAGGGAACAAAATTTGGTATAACAGCGAGCAGGTTCAAAAGGAGTAACTGTGTACTTACCTCTCTGGAATTACATCACATGAACGAACCACACTTGTGTAGGCATCCAGTAATATATAAAGTCAAAAATATTCTGGACTAAGAGCATATGAAATCCCTAATGTATTTCCTTTACCCTTTAAGCGTTAACCTGCCTCAGGGAAAAAATGTTATTTTACCCTCCTTGTAGATTAAATAGACCACTGAAATTATTCCCGACCACCATTACTTGGCATCTGGCTGCCACTTTCTTCACTAGCTCTCTTACCAACAATTCCCTCTATCTTCAGCTGCTTAGGAATACCATATTTACAGAGAAGGGGATCACTATCTTGCCCTGTGTGTGTGTGTGTGTGTGTGTGTGTGTGTTTAAACAAGCAGTTACAAATAGAATCATCTTCACCAATTTTTAAGATACAGTGTTTTCTGGAACTGGAAATAAAATTTCAAGTAAGACAGCAGCTCTTCTTTCAAAAGCCATCAGACAACGAAAAGTGACCACCTACAGACCACTTGCAAAGGAAATTCACTTGTAAATGTTCTAAGATCTAATTCACAAATGTCAAATAGTCACTTGACAGCTTCTAAGGCTACCTTCTGCTCTATTTTAAAGCACTGAGAATGCTTTGGACAACTTTATATCTCACTCATCTTTTCCCTTTTTCCACCTCCAACACCTCTTCTACAATTCTCATTATGTTTTGGGCTTTTCTGACCAATTACTATTTCTATCATCTTGGAGAATTAAGAAATAACTTTTAATTCAACTATAATCCAATAAAGACTGGAAATTTGATGAGAGACATCAAATCTGATGAGAAAAATATTATCAGTTTTGTCAAAGCTTTATCATTTTTGTAAGTCAGACAAACAAAGTTAAAAATTATGTAGCATGTGAAATCTTAATAAAATGTTTATCTTTTCCCAAAACAATAAAACAGATTAAAACAACCTAGTGTATCAGTAATTTTTTGGCACCAAATTGTGTTATTGACGTGGACTGAGTTTACAGTCATCTGAGATCTTAAGCCCATTTCCTACATATTATTAAACTACATCTCCTTTTTAAAAGATTATTCCTCTTATTCCTCAAAGAGAACATTTCTATCTCCAAATCCACTTCTGTTCTGACTTTCCTGCTGATCTCTCTCTTGACCTTTATTTTTAAAGAAACAAAACAAAACAAAAAAAAAAGATTATTTTTCTAAAAGCACAGCACATTCAGTATTTGGAGTCCTGCCATTTAACATCTGGACAACTCTCAAGCTGAAATTCATCTTGGTGAAATGTGCTTTGCTTAAACAGTTTTGAAAGCAAATACAAAACAAATTTGGTTCTATAGATACATACTTCTTTGTTCTTTCCAGTCAATTATTTTTCTTGAAGCTGAACTCTTTTTTTTTTTAAGATTTTATTTATTTGTCAGAGAGAGTGAGCACAGGCAGACAGAATGGCAGGCAGAGGGAGAAGCAGGCTCCCTGCCGGGCAAGGAGTTGAAGAGCCCGATACGGGTCTCGATCCTAGGACACTGGGATCATGACCGGAGCCGAAGGCAGCTGCTTAACCAACTGAGCCACCCAGGAGTCCCTTGAAGCTGAACTCTTAAACGCTGGAGGCAGTTGGAGCCACTAAGTATTTCTCTCTCACCTCACCTTCTACTTGGGATGAAGAAAAAAACCTGAAAAATATATACAACTCCTTTTACTCCATTGAAAATCTTATATTGGAATTAAGCCATGAAAGGTAAAAAAAGAATTTAAGAATTACTTGACAAATAGTCACAAGAATCCTCTAAGAATGTAAAATTTTCAAAGCAACAATATCTTTTAAATGTCATTTTCATTCTAATAGGAAAGATAACAAAAGCACCCATTTACTATGCAATAAAAATTTCTTCCGGAAAGACACATGGATAGATGTTTGGTTCAAAATGTACTGGTTAAACTGTTAATATTAATACAAACTTTTTTTTATAGATTTATTTTAGGAAAAAAAGAGAGTGCATGGGTCGGGGGAGGGGAGTGGGAGAGAGAAGCAGACTCCACTTGTGAGCCTGACACGGGGCTCGATCTCATTACAATAAGAGCATGACCTAAGGCAAAATCAAGAGTTAGACGCTTAACCTAATGAGCCACCCCGCTGTCCTCCTAATCTAAACTCTTAATTCGAGACATAATAGGGGATAGTAGTGGCTACAAACCCCACATAAATGTGACAGTGATCAAATACCAATAAATTACAACACTGTAACATTAGACATCTCAGCTACTGTTCTGTGTATCACACTGCCTGTCATGTGGGCAATGGGTTTCTCTTTCATTTCACCTAATGCAGAACTCTAAGGACACTGGGAACATAGATACACTGAATCGAGCTGAATGCAACCTTCTAGGCTCCCTATATTCAAAGCACTACGGTGATTCAAGAACAGTGGTAGAGGGAAAATACAGTCCCTACCACCAAATAACATAGTCCAACTGGGTGGGGAGAGAAAGGCAGGTACAACACAATGTTAACCTAAGACCATGAGAGTCAATGTCAACAAAAAGTTATAAACAGTGTACTGACAGAGATCACTTCGGATCTCAAGAGACAATTGCTTCTAACAAGATTTCAAGGAATACAGGTGGCCTGATGCTGATACATTTTGAGTTGGGAGGGCAAACAAAGGTTTTTGGCCAAGGGAGGGAGACAATCAGGACTACATTACAGGAACAGGAATCCAATATCAACATGCAGGACAGGCTGAGAGTGAGTAGATCAAATGTAAGCAACCAGCATTCTGGCAGCTGGAAAGACAGAGAAAGTGTATATGGAAAAGTTCATCTACAGACCTAGTTAAAAGACCAGAAGTGGGAGGAAGGACAAAGGAATCCTAAATGTAATTGATGTTTTAGAACCCAGGGTCAGTAATTTTAAAAAGGAAGAAAATCCTGAAATTGGAGGGAATGAGTTGAAGTTTAAAAAAAAAAAAAAAAGGATTTTATTTTTGGAGCAATTTTAGATTTACAAAAAATCAAGGGAAAAAGGACAGCTATGCCTGCCACCCCCACCTCCCAGTTTCTGCTATTATTAACATCTTGCATTAGGGTGGTACATTTGTTTCAACTGATAAATATTGAGACATTATTATTGACTAAAGTTCATAGTGTACATTAGGGCTCACTCTTGGTGTCACACATTCTAATACATGGGTTTCGACAAATGCATAATGACATACTCACTATTAATAGCCTTATACCCAATAGTTTCACTGCCCTAACAATCCTGTGTTCCAACCATTCATTCCTCCCTCCCTCCTCCTAAGTCCCTGCCAACCACTGATCTTTTTACAGTCTCCATAGTTTTGTCTTCTCAGGAATGTCTTATAGTTGGAATATACAGTTATCTTAGATGCCAGCTCACCCAAAAGCTTCCACTAATCCTTCTACTAAGTCAGATCCATACTGCTGTGGCTTATTTGAAAGATGGGAAGTTACTGAACTTCAGTATCACAAATTTATTTTATAAGGAATTCCTAGAATTCCCACATGAAACATACCCACAAACCCATTTAATTGTTTTAATATACTAAATTTTACCACAGTTCCAGACGGCCATCCTTTCTAAGAGTGGTGCTTCGATACCAGACAGACCTCTGTCAAGCCCAGAACTTTTCCCTTAGTGCTTTGAACTTGAGCAAGCTAATCTCTGAAAGCTCATGGGGTTTTTAAAAATGTATTTTAGGAATGATATCATGTCCCTCAAAGGAGTGCTTTAAGGATAGATAATATTCCTAAAACACAGTGCCTGGCACAGTGGAAGCAGTCAATAAATAATAATGATTTTTTTTTCATGGTCTGAATTTTCTACCAATGAAGGAACATTAAAATTAGCCAAAGCTATGAGAATCCAAAGGCAACATTTTATAAACCTCATATACGTAGTTAATAGCTCATATTTTATAAACCTCATATAAACCATTTTATAAACCTCATATACGTAGTTAATGATGGACATAAAACACCACAATAGTTAGAAGGACCTTTTTTTTTTTTTTAAATAAAAATTGTGACTTATAGCCTCTTTGTGAGTCTAAATATCTGTGAAAATCCACACCCTCAGTTCAGGCTACAGCATCAGAGAAACTCTCTGGTCTCATTCTAGCTCTAACTAGCTTTTTTCCCAATGCAACAGATGGTATCACATCTTAGGCTGTGGTTTCTTTACAGAATGAACCCCAAGAAGCCCAAGTTATCTCTTAAAGGTCGCCAATAAAGGAGGCAATTACAAGGTTCTAATTTCATGGAATACAAAGTTAGGTACTAAAGCAGAAAGATAAGCATGCATCATCTGGCATGGAGGAAGGATCCAGAACACACCAAGCCCAGGGCTGCCTAGTGGTTTCCAAGTTTTCCCTCCAATGTTACAAAAGCCTTGTACAAAGTGTGAGACCCCCACTCTGAGTCTCACACCGTCTGGGCCCAGTAATTCTCTTGGGGTAAGATTGGAGAACCCTCTGCTTTAGTAGCATATTCTATCTTTTGGTTAATGGTTAAGTTCTATGAAAACATGTCTCCAAATAGTTTGTATTTCTAATTCTGACAATGAGAATAAGCATTAGAAGAATCCAGCTCCAAAGCAGATTATCTGAGATGTGTTATGTTCTGCCCTAATGATTTCTGTAAAAGGACCATATACCAATCATTTCTATACACTCATTTATGGTAGATACTTTATTGTAGTTATCAATACTACACTGGAGAATTTTTATCAATGCTTTTATTTAACATTCAATCAAGAAACCTAAGAAAATGTTTTAAATGTATACAATGAAAAAAAAGAAACTCTCTAAATGATGCCTGTCATAATTTTAAAAATATGAAAAATGGTTAGGCCTTGGGAATTGTCTGGTGGGAACAAAGTTTATTATTCATTCAGCTTTGTCCAATACGGGCAAAGCACTGTGGCTAGTTATCATCCACTGTAGTATAAATTAGCCCATCTCTGCCCTTGGCACTCCCAAGTCTAGCCATAAAGACAGTCAAGTAAGGACAAGTAATTTCAACACAAGATAACAAGTACTATAATAGAGGTAAGCTATAAGGTACAATTGTGTCTTGCTTTTCTCAACATTATAATCAAACATTTTCTGAGGTTATTATACAGTCTTTCTAACCATTGTTTGTAATGTCTACCTAATGCTCCAATGACTTGCTAGATTAAATATGATAAACAGGGGCGTCTGGGTGGCTCAGTCAATTATGCATCAACCTCTTGGTTTTGGCTCAGGTCATGACCTCATGGGTCATGAGACGGAGCCTCACATTGCGCTCTGTGCTCAGTGGGGAGCCTGCTTGAAGCTTCTCTCCCTCTGCCCCTCCCTCCAACTACACACGCTCTCTTTCTCTAAAATAAATAAATCTAAAAATATATGGTAAACATTAATGCCATTGTCAACTCTTCACGATCATCAGTGAAGCTAGGACAGCCATGTGGCTTTTACTGCATCAGAGACTGCTTTCTTAGGCAGAATTTAAAGAGAAGCATTAGTTTTCTATATATGTATATATATTACATGTATTTCTAAAACACAGGTGTCTATATACACATACAGTCAATCTGTTTACCTAAAGTGTTCCACACAAGTGCAAAGGGATAAGGATTCCCAAGACAGAAGGCGCAGATGGGAGCTTTATGCATATGCTGTGTTTTTGCTTTGTTCTATTAACAGGTAAAACAACAACAACAACAACAACAACAACCCATCTCAGTGGTTTTATGTCATTTTGTAGAACTGAGCATGTTGCAAGTTTAGTCATTTTACTTTTCTGTGAATTGGCCTGTTCTTTGGCCACCTATCTTTTAAGCGTTTTGTTTTTTCTTATAAATTTATACACATCTCACTTGATCTTTATTCAGTTCCAGGACTTGGTCTTTAGTTTTGGGGGGGCTCTGAAAACCACCCTGTAACACCATATCATGAAGGCTTTCTTTTCTTTAGTTCCTGCTCTGCTCCCATCTTAGCACAAACCGGGGCTAGGCAAGGCCCTGCTCTGATGTTCTTTGCCATTCTTCCTTCATTCCTTCTCCAGTTCACTTTGGACATTTCACCAATTTCTCAAAAAAAGACACACCCCTGTCTTATTTTGATAATATCTCACACATAAAATCTAACCGGATTTTTCCTTCATTTTCCTCCTTACCCCTCTTGACCTAAGGATGTCCCTCCCAAATAAGCAGTATGACTCTTCGTCTGAAAAGGAAGAATCTACCCCTTCCCCCAGTCTCTCTCAGAGGCAAACCTCATCCCCATGATATGATGATGCTTACCATTAACCGGGAACCAAGGGCAGTACTCATTCTGCATCAGGCCTTCTCAAACAATGGACTCTTAACTTTCTCAATCGTAGATTCCTACTAATGCAAGTATTCTGAGCACATATACACTTATTTGCAAATTATATACATGTATTACAGCTTAGCAGAATGGTGAAGAGCAGAGCTGTGGCACCAGACTCCTTGGGCTGGCCAATCTACAGCTTCATAGCTTCATTAGCAAGTCACTAAACCTCAGTCTTCCTGTTTCTGCACTTGTGAAATGGGGATAAAAACAGCACTTCCTAAGGTTTTTATGAGCATTAACTAAGATATGTAAAGAGCTCACAACAGCTGACAGAAAGAAGAACATGTATGTTTGCTATTGGTGTTTTATACTGACATCGTCTCCATTTTTAAAAATAGCTTTGAGAGTAGTTTTCAGTTTTAGATTCACAGCCAAAGACACAGAGATCTCCCATATCCCCTACCCCTACACACGCAGCCTCTCGTTTTCAACATTTCCCTACCAGCACTGTTCCTTTGTTGTCATCAATGACTCTATGTCCACACGTCATTATCACCTCAATTCTACAGGTGACCCTAGGGTTCACTGCTGGTGTTGCACCTTCCATGTGTTTGGGCAAATGTATAGCGACACTATCCACCACTGTATTATCATACATAGTATTTTCACTTCCCTAAAAGTCCTCTTTGTTCTATCTATCCCTCTCTCCTTCCCTGTTCTCACCCTTAGCAACCAGTGATCTTTTTGCTTTTATTGTTAAAGAGACCATCTTTGTTCTATTGTATTGCTTTGCTCTTTTGCCAAAGATCAGTGAACTATACTTCGGTGGGTCTATCTCAGCACTCTCTATGCCTTTCCATTCATGTGCCGTCTGCTCTTCCACTGTGACCATGCTGCCTTGGTCACTATAGCTTAACAGTAAGTTTGAAGTCAGGTACTATCGGTCTGCCAATTATTCTCTTTCAATATTGTGTTGGCTATTCTGGGTCTTCTGCTTCTCTGTGTTAACTTTAGAATTAGGTTGTCAATATGCACAAAACAGCTTCTGTGATTTTGCCCAGAATTACACTGAATCTATAGATTAAACTGGGAAGAGTTGACATCTTGGCAATATTAAGTCTTCCTATTCATGAACAGGAAATATCTCTGCTCATTTGTTCTTCTTTGAATTTGCTCACCAGAGTTCTGTAGTTTTCCTCATATAGCTCTTGTATATATTCTTATACTTCTACTTAAGTATTTCATTTGGGGGGATGCTCATGTCAATGGTGTTGTGTTTTTAATTTCAAATTCTACTTGGTTCATTGATAATGATTGACTTTTTTTTTTTAAAGATTTTATTTATTTATTAGAGAGAGAGAGAGCGCAAGCACAAGCAGACAGAGAGGCAGGCAGAGGCAGAGGGAGAAGCAGGCTCCCTGCCGAGCAAGGAGCCCGATGTGGGACTCGATCCCAGGACGCTGGGATCATGACCCGAGCCGAAGGCAGCCACCCAACCAACTGAGCCACCCAGGGGTCCCGATAATGATTGACTTTTATGTATTAACCTTGTGTATTCCTTTCTTGCTATAACTATAAGCTCCAAATTATTATCTACATTTTTACCTACCACAAACAAGAAAATTTCAAGAGGCAACAAATAAAATAGATGTCCTAATATATTTCCCCCCCACTTTCCACTCTGAAGATCATTGTTTTTGCCTATTATAAAGAGTCCTACTGGCTTAACTCTTGGCTCAAATCTCAGTAGGGTAGACAGATGTGTGCTGGATGGTCAGTGTTTTTTCCATTAACTTCAAGTCCGAGATAAATACATGCTACTGTCTTCTGGGGGAAAGACAGTAACATTTACAAATTGCCCAATAAGGGCTAGAAACTTTCCTATGTCGGAAACGAGATACTTATTGGCAGTGAACTAATTGTACTTAGGAAAAGGGGGCATTGGGAGAGCAGAGTAAGAAATTGATAAGGAAAATATACTAGTCCCTCTTTCAGCCCAACTGTGAGGTCTCTTAGGTCACTTTCTGTACAGTGTTTGAACCAAGAATGGATGGAGGCTTCAGAGGCATCCAGGAGCTAAAACCTATACTGCTTTGGTGGGTTATATGTACTTCCTGACTTTACACTAGTTATCTGCCCATTCCTGCCTGGTTGCTGGTAGTGCACACAGACTAGAAAACACTGAGTATGTCTATTCCTAAACTTTCAAGCCTAGTCCAGTGCCTGGTACACAGAAAGGGCTCAATGTTTAAATGATAGGGCTTTGCCCATTTGTGTAGTCAAGACTGGATTACATAAAAATGGTGGTTGCTAAGGAGAGGGGCACTGGTGGAGAAAGTTTTACAAGTGACAGGAATAAATGTGGGCCCCTGAACAGTGCTTGGAACACAATGGGTGGTCAACAGATATTTCTTCAGTAGATAAATGGGGTCTCAAAGACCAGAATTGAAACGGCAGAGAGTAAAGAGGCTGGAAATGGTTTGATGAAAAGCTACAAGCTTGGAGATCAGGAATAGAGCCATGTGGCTCTGAAGGACAGATATCTCGGGAAGCGGTGGAAAGTAGACTTGGAATGTCGCTTAGAGATTTGGCAGCCAAATCTGCTGACCCAGCTCTACAGTTCCTCAAGTTGATGCATAAGGATTTTTTTTTAAAGAAACTAAGAAAATTATCACCTGTAAAATTCAAGCCTCTTAGAACTGTCCCTCAATTTCCCTTATGAGAAGAATCTCTGCTCCTTTCTCCTTTTATAATCAATAACTTGATTAAATCTGACAGCAGCGACTCTTTCTTCCTTGAAAGAGCATGTGATGGGAACAGGAAAAGCCTAGACTTGGGTGACTCTATGGTCCTGGGGTGACCCCCTGCTGTGCTTTGTTACTTTCAGAAAGGCCTTGGCCAGCTCTTTAAGCAATCTGAACATGACACTGAGGCTCAAATGGGATCATGTATGTAAATTGCCAGATACAGAGTCTGGCTTCATTCACCCATTCACTAAACAAGTATTTGCCAAGTGCTTACCTAGGGCCCTGCTCTGTTCACCAAGCCTATGCTGAGAGCAAGGGCACAGTTCTTATCCTTATGGGACTAAATCTCTTCTGAGATAGCCACACAGGTCCTAAGAGCTTATACCACAAAGAATGGCCTCCTCTACGCATCCAGGGAAGGCTCCTCCAAGGACACAGCCCTTAACGTGAGATCAGTAGGGTGGTGTGCAGAAGCCAGGAAGAGGGCACTTGTGTGAGGGCTCTAAGGTGGCAACGGCCCATCTGAGGGACAGCTGAGGAGCAGTATGGCTAGCAGGGGTGGGTACTAGAGATGAGTGAGGGAGGCAAGGACCAGATCACTAGATGGAAGCATATGAAGAGTCAGGACTGATAGAATGTGGGCACTACTGAGGGGAGAGGGTGAGGGAGGGATGGTGGTGTGGAATCCTGGGCTGTGGAGTTGAGTGCATTCTGGTGTCATGGCAAGAGGACATGGAGGAAAGCATATCTGTTCCTGGGGGAAGGATGATAGTGGTGGTGGGGGTATTAGGAAGTCACGAGTTTGAACCTGAACACTTGTTTTAAACAGCACACAGAAGAGGATAATATTGAGTTTGCAACAACAGCTAGATTTGGGGCCAAGAGAAGTGGCTGGGCCTTACGAGTCATCTCCTAAAGAAATCTCACTTTCATTCAACCATATTACAAAGAGAAAGTATAGATTCAGGAGAGAAGGGAGCCTACGACTGAGGTTTTTTTTTAAGATTTTATTTATTTATTTGACAGAGCACAAGCAGGGGGAGCAGCAGAGGGAGAGGGAGAGGCAGGCACCCTTACTTAGCAGAAAGCCCAATGTGGGGCTCCATCCAAGGATCCTGGAATCATGACCTGAACTGAAGATTGACGCTTAACTGACAGAGCCCCCCCAGGACTGAGTCTTGATGAACATTTAATGTTGAATAGACAGAGTAACACATACATGGCAGCAGGGGGTGGGGGTGTGCAGCAGAGAACAGCAGTGAAACAGTAGCAATAACAAAAATTAGGAAGGCAAAAAAGACCTATGAGAAGGGAACCTGAGCAATGGAAAAATATAACTGGTTCTCTTGCCCTTGTTCACTTTTAAGGACTGACCCTAAGATTTTGCCTGCCTCCCCAGCACCAGGGGAAGAGCTGTCAGAAGTCAGTGGCAGAAGGCTGATGAAATTCAAGGGTGGGGAGGACTAGGTGGTAGGAACACACTCATGGGCCTGATACCTGAACATATTCTGACCTCACTTTACTGAGGCACGCTCTGCTGTCAGCACACAATGGTCTAAAAGTCAAGGCCACTGTCAAAGATGCTGCCAGCTCCAATGGTTCAAAGATTCAGCAGTTTTATCAGGGTCTTTGGAAAGAATCCATCAATGAGATCAAGTCTTGTGAGATATAAAATTCTAGGTAGACCTCTCCAGATAGCACCAACCAAGAGGAGAATACCTGCCCCCCATCAAAAAGTACCAGTGGGTTTGAAAGAAAAGCAACCCATGAGACTTGCTGACTAAGACACCAACATAGGAAAGTATGGCATCAAAAGTCATTTCGGGAGGAATAGGAAAATCATCTGTACCACAATAAACTTAAAAATTTAAGAATAACTGGGGCACCTGGGTGGCTCAGTGGGTTAAAGCCTCTGCCTTCGGCTCGGGTCATGATCTCAGGGTTCTGGGATCGAGCCCCGTATTGGGCTCTCTGCTCAGCAGGGAGCCTGCTTCCTCCTCTCTCTGCCTGCCTCTCTGCCTACTTGTGATCTCCCTCTCTCTCTGTCAAATAAATAGATAAAATCTTAAAAAAATTTTAAGAATAACTTTTTTTTAGAGAGAGAGTGTATGTGTGCCAGTGGGGTGGTGGGGGTAGGGGCAGAGGGAGAGAGAGAATCTTAAGCAGGCTCCATACCTAGCATGGAGCCTGACACGGGGCTCCATCTCACGACCTTGAGATCAGGACCTGAGCCGAAATCAAGAGTCTGACACTTAACTGACTGAGCCATCCAGGCACGCCAAGAAAATAAGGTATTTTATAGAATAAAAAATTAAAAAGTTAATCTGAACATCATTAGGTGTGTTACATTTAGGGGTAACGTCTCCTAAGAGAATGTTCTTAAATTCTCCAAGTTTTAAAAATTATTTCATACTTCAGACATTAAGTTAAGATATATTAAACTCTTCTTTAAAAAGATTTGTTTGAGAGAGAAAAAGAGAGCATGAGCAGTGGGAGGAGCAGAGGAAGAGGGAGAAGCAGACTTCCCACTGAGCAGGGAGCCTGACGTGGGGCTCGATTCCAGGACCCCTGGGATCATGACCCGAGCGGGAGGCAGATGCTTAACCACTGAGCCACCCAGGCGCCCTCAAGTTAAACTCTTTACATTGCATTATCCCCACTACGTTTTGAAAAACCTATTTTAATTCGAGCATGAACTCCAACTGACTGCAACATTACTTAGGCTGGACACCCACAGTGTAAGAACTCAAACCTATTGATATGTTTGTTTAATGGTGACCACTTTCCTCCACTCCTTTTATTGTCCTCAGCAAGTGATGGTGGCTGTTGGCATTTAATGGCTATTTGAGAAAAATCCCAACAGTGTTCTGCTACTCCCTGGTCCCAGGCAGTGGATTTCCATGCCTCAAGACACTGGAGTGAAGCCGAAGGTGAGGTCTGTCTGAATGAACACTCCTGTGGCCTCGCTAACTTCAACAACAGCTACAGCACCGCGTGCGAGAACTGCACGTTATTTCCAGGACACATGCCATTCTACCTAAACAAAGACAGCCTCTTATCTCCATTCTATTCTTGCTGTACACATCTTCGAGTTCACGGAGTAGACCGAGGACGCCACAGTGACTACACCCACAGAATATAATGAGCAACTGTAACTATGCCAAACTGTGTTTCCACCTTCCACATGTAGCAGCGTAACTTACAAGTCCCCCTGAGCTCAGCACTGCTGCTGGGCAGCAACCACAGCAACCATTTCAGTCTTTGCCACTCAACAGAGCAGTGTCTCGGAGGGCAAATCAAGGAGTCGAGTTGCTTCCCCAGGTTGCACATAATTACAGATGCTCAGGTGTAGAAAACACCACAGGAGGGCTACTTAGAACATAAAAGCCCAGACTTCACCCCACCACAACACGGGGGTGCAGGGGAAGCGAGGGAGGACCAGACAACACAAGGGGCCCGCCAAATAGAAGCAGACCTTTTACATGGGATACCATTCAGATGATCAAGACATTATTCTTTTTCCATATTTCTTGTTGGAGTTTGCCTCCATTTGGATTTCTCTGGCACAAGGACCATCTAAAAACCAGAGCCTCATCATGTGTGTTATTCTTGCTTAGAATTAGGCAGAAATGCTACATTTAATGGTCAATCCCTTCGATGTGCATGGCACTTCCAATATGTAGTACATAAGGCAGCTTGCTGGGGGGTAGAAATAACAAGGAATTTGGAATCAGACAACCTTGGGCTCCAACCTCTGATCTGTTGCTTATCACATCTCCTTGGCAACTTACTTAAACATTCTGAAACTCCGTTTTCCCATTAGTTAGAGGAGGAACTCCTGCAGCTCATAGGGTGCGGTGAAATTATTTCTTTTTAAATATTTTATTTATTTATTTGAGAATGAGAGTAAGGGAGAAATCATGAGGGGGAGAGGGTTAGAGGGAGAACCAGACTCCCCACTGAGCAAGCAGCCAGATGCAGGACTCAATCCCAGGACTCCAGGATCATGACCTAAGCCGAAGGGAGTTGCCTAACAAAATGACCCACCCAAGCGCCCCTGGTGCAGTGAAATTAGAACAATGTTTAGAAAGAGTGCCTGGCATATATTAAGTTACCAGCAGCAATTATCATTAGGATAAGGCCAGTCCATGATCTATCATTACTTTAGGCTCCAAAGATAAGAAAACAACCTAAAATGATGACATAGGTAAATACATATGATCAAGTAGGCAGAACAACATAATAGGAAACCACAGAAATCAAACTTGCTTGATTTTAAAAAATGAAATAAATCAAGAGCCAGGTGGGCACATGTATATATATGATGCCATGCTTTAAAAAAAACTGCATAGATAACTTGCCATGGTATTCAAATTTTACAGAGCTCAGAAAATTTCATGTTTTCTGCACCATGTCTCAGATCTCATATAGGAAAGCAGAGGTATCTCTCCATGCAAAAGATTTGCTGTATTTTTGAATGGGTACAAGAAGATCCAGATACAGGATAACAATGCTTTTAATGTGGTTTCAAAAGACATCTGCTCAGAAGTCAAGGGGTATAGCTTCTCTGTGATCCAAAGGCAGAGGGCAGGACTGAGGGCCCAGATGCTTGCGTTCCAGAAGCAACCTTCTTTGGTATACACGTGAAAGACACAGACTTCATCATAGCAGGACATTTGCTGTTAGTACCCGAGGCAGATTTTTGAGAGTGGGTAAGAAAAGATGGCTTCATGTGTTAACACAGTCATGACTGTGCTATATGTCCTAGCAGCAAATCAGATTCCAAATAAATCCCTGCCAAGCAGTCAGAATTCACTTTTTTTTTTTATGTCACACTAACTAAAACCCATCATGCCTCCCTACTCCATTTTTCTTTAAACGAATTGCTAATATATCTGAAGAACAAATCCAAAGGTCTGCCCAAAAGCTACCTTCCACTTTTTCGACTATGCTCTGCTCATCCTCTTGCCTTCAGAGGATCTCATCACACATCACAGCAACTCTCTTGTGGGGAAGCATGATCTAGGACTCAGAGATGGAGTCACTCCCAGTTTAATAACCTTTAGGAATGCACCAACATTCGCTCTTTCACTGGCTGTGGATTACCAGCCTAGAATTTTAGATACCCAGGTCCTGTGGGCTTAAGGGAGATATACCAGGGAGCCCACCTTAGCAGTGAGAAGAAGAGCAGAGTAAATTATAGCAAGGGCTGCCATGAACTGCGTGTACACCAGGTTTAGAGACTGCAGTTAAATTGTCCTTTTGTCCTAACAATTCCAGTCTCTCCACGTCACACATAAGGCTTTGAAACCCAAGGTCACTGAGCTGGGATGCAGAAGAGGTAGGATTCAAATGGACTCCCCATCCTTCACCACAATTCATTCAGTAGAGGTATTTAAGGTTTGGAACTAGGTGACATTGGCTCCATTTCTGTCTGTGTGTGACACTGTCCTAGAAAGTCAAGCCGTTGAGCCTCAGTTTCCTCATCTATAAAATGGAGACAGTACCATTTGACTTGTGTTCACAGTGTGGATATGTTCATTCAGTCAAGAAAAGATACGAAAACATTCTGAGAAGTTAAGTACTGCACACACGTGTGCCATTAAGAACAATGGAAATGGGTAGATACTTGTTATCTAATCCATCATTCTGGCAAATAATTGGCACAAGAGAATGCTGGGCATGTCTGCTCTGAACTCTAATACAGATGCAAGGCATTATCAGAACGTGTACAGCAAGGACTACAAAGTCTCTTTGGTATGAGAGTTGGGGGGTTTGGTTTTTTCCTCGCACGGGAGTCCCACTCTGTAAGATGGCGCATGACTTGAGAATGCCTTGCTGAGTTTGGTCAGCCAGCCATACACTTAAGCTATGATAAGTAGAGGTTATAAAATATTCCGGAGTCTAATCACCAAGACTCCATGCTGCAGCCATGAGAAGTGTTATTATAGGGCAGCTGGTACATCTGTTCACAACAGGAAAAAAGTCAATATTCATCATGGCCTCCAATGGCTTGGTTGTGGGTGTGATCTGTCACTCAGCCACATCTTGTAAATTACAAATGTACCTCCAAAAATTACATTTTAGTGTATTTTAGTGTACTCATCTCAAAAAGCAATCTCATTTGGGCTTTTCTTGAACCCATGAAATTCTTAGCATTATTCATCAACGTTTTCCCATACAGAGGAGAGTTGACTAATCATAACTTGAGCCAGTGCAAGGAGGGGGAGCCCAGCAGAGAACACAAAATGCCACACTTCTCATTTGAGAATGCCAATACATGCAAAACAAATGGCTTTTTTCAATCTAGAGAACAAACAGAAGTTTAAAGCTTAACAATGACTCTGGGTGAGATAAAGCAAAGTTTATTGTCGCTGCAGTGAGTATTCATTATAAAGAGTGCAGAAATAACAAGAGAAGAAAGTCCTACACTTTAAAAAAAGAAAAGTCACCTTTCCAGTAACATTTCAGTTACCCATTACTTACAAAGTAAGGAGGATTGAGACCTGGAAAAGTTCCCTGGGTTGGAGGAGAACCAGGTTTTTCAAGCAATAGAGCTGTGTTCTCAATCTCCAAAACAAAGATGACAGCATTAACATGAAACAAGCACAGGGTAGTTTCATCTTGCTTTCTGATCAATGTTATTAAGATGTAAGCCAATATCTTCCTCCACCAAATCACTTTCTAAAATAGCACATTCCTTTTGGTGTTTGGAAAACATGTGAATATCATTTGCAACAGAACAGTCCCTTCCCATAACCCCCATGCAGGGTATTCACATGCTTGCATCATCACCTTCTCTTGAGGGCAAGCAGCACCTGTGATTTACTTCTAACCAATGGAATATGGCAAAGGTGACAGCCGGGCAGTCCCATGATTACATTGCAGTATATAACTCTGCCTTGTTATCACAAGCCTTTGTGTTTGTCTCTATTCCTCTCCCCACTTGCTGGCTCTGAAGAAGCAAGCTGCTATGAATCCTACAACCCCAGGAAATGGAATACTGCCAACAACCACATGGAGAAAGAAGGAGTTCCTTCTCTAGTTGAGCCTGCAGATGAGAATGCACCCCCAGTCAGCATGCTGGTGGTAGCCTCCTGGAGAGGATTCAGTTAAGCCATGGCCAGACTTCTGACCCAAAGAAACCATCAGATGATAAATGTGCTTTTTAAGCTGTTAAGTTTAGGTAACAGAGAAGTCACACACCATCATAGCTGTCATTTTTGTAAAGTGAGTAATCATTTCCTAATTAATGGCTTTCAAATTTGGCTCTCTTAAAGGAAATGCTATGCCCCTGCTGAGAGGTTGTTCCTCCTGAGAAGAACAACCTGTTCACTGAGTCACACTCTGTGTTAAGTGCCCCCCCACAGTAACTGCACCCTACAACAGTCCTAGGAGGATGGAGATGCTTAATATAGCCATCTCATAGGTAAGGAAATTGTAGGTCCAATGCCAAAGGACCTGCAGCTATAGCCATGATTCCAACCCATGGTCATCTAACCAAGAAATACTCTGTCTACGACTCCATGTTGCCTCTACTTGTTTGTTTCCGTTTTCTATTAAATACTTTATGTGAACATTATTAAACTACTTTTCCTTGCTTAACCACTGGGGAAGGACCTTTTGAGAAAAATCATCATTACTATGTTATTGTGATGTGTAATCTATCAAGTAACTAAGATCGCTCTCACTTCCATATACTGTGCTTTGTATCATTAAATAACTTTACTAATTATAGAAATGATACCGCCTTATTATAAAAATAAATTTTGAAAATTATCAAGAAGGGTAATTTTTGATCCAGTAATACATATAATTACCACTAAGGAAATATACATTTTTCTGAATATAACATATACTACAGATATGATCCTGTATGATCCTATTTCAGTTGCATAACATTAGATTTCAAAAACTTGTTTTTAATGACCAAATAGCCATCAACTGCTTATATCGCTTAATTAAACAGTCACTTATTCCTAGTCAGCCAAGTTGCTTATATTTTCTCACTTTTGCAAATGGGGCAAACATTCTTGTGGAGGAATGTGATGAGTCATAAAAATATTTGTTGCCGAATTATCCTCCCAGAAGATTATATATTACTTATACTCCCACGTAAGAGGTAGGAATATCTGTTTCCCTTAACCCTTTGAGTGGCGATCAGGTTTTAATCCTTGTCAGTTTGATAGGCAAAAATGGGATGCTTAAATAATATGCCTTTCTTCAATAAGTTTGAATGTTTCATAAGTTTACTTTTTAAAATATGTTATGTATTAAGATGGACCAAACAAAACAAAACAAAACAAAACCTCCCAACTGAATGCTCTTTTCTTATTTACTTATTTGAAAGAGACTCTATATATTAAGGAGATCCATCTTTGTCTTACTTATAATTGCAATCTTCCCCTTCTTCTTCTTCCATAATTGATGCTCAGACATTTTTTAATGAAAATACTTTCAAAGAGTAGCCTAATAAATATCAAGGTGCAGAACAAAACTCTAAAATAAGGACCCCTTTTAGCCTGACTTGAGATACAATAGATGTTTTGTAGCATTTCTCCTTTGATGATCAAATTTTCAGAGTTACCTACCACCTCTTCCATGTGCAAGGCCACTGTCTTACCACATAGTTTACTGGAAAATTCCCAAGTGTCAGACACTGTAGTTAAGTGCTGAAAAAAACAGATGAAAATAATACGCTCAACCCTCAAGGTCCTCACAGTCACTTCAGGGGAGCTGTAAGCACCATCTCTGAGATACTGGCAAGTCTGGACAAACTTTTCCTCTCCTGACGTTAAGGAATGAGACAAGCTTTAAGATGCTTGAATAGGGACACCTGGGTGGCTCAGTTGGTCAGGCGTCTGCCTTCGGCTCAGGGCATGATCCCAATATCCTGGGATTGAGTCCCGCATCAGGCTCCCTGCTCATCGGGGAGTCTGCTTCTCCCTCCGTCTGCTGCTCCCCCTGCTTGTGCTCTCACTCTCTCTCTCTCTCTCTCATTCTCTCTGGAAATTAAAAGAAAAAATTTAAGATGCTTGAATAAAACTTTAAAATGAATTCTTTGTCCAAGTGGATGCTGAAAGGAACCCCAAAAGAAAATCCTCAGTGATGAACACGTGGGTCAAACACTCACTCCGATGATTCAAACCTCCTCCCAGGCAGGTGAAGCCTCAGGATGCCTGCCTCACTCTCTGGAAGCTACAATCACAGGGAATCACGATCACAGTCACCAGAGGAGCAGCCTCAGGAAACTCCAGCCACATGTAGCCATGTCCAAACCCTGCATGGCACCCTCCTGTTCCTGCCCAGGGCTGACACGGCAGCCGACCGAGCCCGTCTTCGGTGGCCACGGGTCTGGCCTGTCAGCCACTACATTCAGCTCTACTCAGACAATGATGGTAAGGGATGGTAAGGACTTCGTCGTTTCGATTCTCTCCCAGGACTTTGAAACACAAATGGGGAGAGGCGTCGTGAGTTAGAAGAAGAAATGCAAGTAGGAAGAATCACAAGAGAGCAAAGAGGGCTACATTAATGGCAGAGGCATCAAGAAAAGGGGATATGTTGCTCCTCGGGGAGGTGGCATATGTAGGACATCCTGAACACTCGTCACATTCCCCAGTGTTGCTCCTGCCTCCCAGTCCCAGGGAGCCCAGTGAACCCTCCATTCAACTCTGCAGAGAAATTCAGTCTGTTCAGCCACAGAAAGCCTGACCCAGCAGATGGACCTACCCGTTCTGCCTACAGACTCAGGCCCTTGGACACAGCTCACTCCTCAACTATCAAAATAACTCCCCCCACCCCAGACAAAAGCGTGAATGCCCAGAAGAGGCTGTTCCCAGGCTGGTGCCTCTGAGGCCAGGTCAAAGTGGTGTTACATAACCATTATTTTCATTACTGCTCCCACCCCCAGGAGTTTAGGTGCTTCCTAATTACCCTCTCATGAAATTTTAATGCCATAGCAATACTGTGTATTTATTTATGCACTCTGTGTACATCTATCCTTTACTTTTTTTTTTTTTTTTTGCTTCCCAAGAACCAATGTTGGCTCCCCTGCACATAAAGACCCCATTGAGGAATGAGTTATATAATAAAAAGGCGTAGCAACAGCTCTTCTGGAAAAGGAACTTTTTCACTTAGGTGAAAAAAAACCGAAACCAAACACTTGCATACTCTACCTGGAACTTTCCCATCTCAGACTCTGAAAAGCCCCTAGCTCACCTTTGGAGGTTACTTCTAAAATGTCAGGCTACATAGTTAGAAGTTACCCAAAGGTCTACACATCTCCACATTCTCTATTACGATTTCCTCTAACAGTTTTTTTTGATGGGGGGGGCGGTGGTGAGTGCGTATGAGTGTTTCATTGTGTGCACACAGAATAAAAGCAGGTGAGGTGACAAAAAGCAAGACAAAAATAATCCCCAAACTGTGGTCCTTTTATGCAATTATTCTTTCTCTACCGTGTATTCTGTCTTGTTCGGTTATTTTTTCCCTGGGGTGTGTGTGTGTCGTGTCAGAATTAAGAGGTAATAGAATGGTAAAGGTCATACACAACTGTGGGGGGGGGTGGTGGTGTGTGTGTGTGTGTGTGTGTGTGTGTGTGTGTCGCGTCAGAATTAAGAGGTAATAGAATGGTAAAGGTCATACACAACTGTGGGGGTAACCGTTTTTCCCAAGACAGTTATGATGGAGAGCTCATGGTCAAGCATTATGGAGATGCATGCAGGGAATGCCTGCTAGAGGAGCCGAGGACCTTACCTTCCAGCATTGCCAGATTGCTATGGGGAAGTCCATCTCAGCCTTGCAGATCATAAATCCTCTATGATACAATATGATGGGACCCTTCTGCCACATAACGTTCTTTTATTTGAAAAATGGACCTCAAATTTTCTTCTCTAGTCACTGTACATATTTCCTAAGACTTTGCTCTAAAAATCTGAGAGAAAACGGGTCATTTGAAGAAAAAAATATTGGCTAAAACATACAGAAAATTTAGTCCACGATAGGATTAACTATCCTTTCCCATAACAAAAACGCATTTAAAATGGGGTGGGAAGGGTTAGTTAACTAGGCCTTATGAGTAATAGCGGGAAAATCACAATGCGTTTAAATATTTACTAGCTTCTACTTTGTACCAGGTACGTCCGGAGGCATTGTGATGCATCAGTTAATTAAAAGGTGACACGTTTAAAAAGCCTACAAATGGGCACAGCTATGTGAAGAGGTCCCTTGAGGAACAGTAATACTAGTAATGGTAGAGGTAGTGATAAATGATGTACTGTATTTGAAAGCAATTCAAGTCATGAATATTCACACGTGGAGTAGGATCACAGGGATGGGGAGGGCCAAGGAGAGGGTTTGGGAACAAGTTGCAATTTTAAACAGGAGTAGGTGACCTATGAGCCAACTTCAAGGAGATAAGATTAGACATGGACACATGCAGGGTGAGGCCTCGAGGGAGAGCATTCTAGACAAATCTGAGGAACACCAAGTAGGCCAGAGTGACCAGAGCAGAATGCGCCATGCAGGAGGAGTTGAGACCAGAGACCTAATGGGTAGGGTGCCTTGTAGACCACCATGTGGACCTTGACTCCCACCCTGAGATGGCAGCCATTGGGGAATTTGGGGAAGAAAGTAACAGCATCGGACCTGCATTTAAAAAGGCTCGCCCTAGCTGAGTGCTGTGAACAGAGTATGGTGGGTGGTGGACAAGAAAAGAACCAGCAGGACCAGTTAAAAGGATCCAACTCCTGGTAGAAACTACTAGCACAGAGAGGACAGAGATTGTGAACAGAAGCCCAATCTACCACGAGTCATCTGGGCATCATCCTGTGACCTGGCTGCAGTTTCTGTCGCCTTACTACACTATCACCACCTGCGCCTTCCTGTAGGTGGCAATTTTCTCACTCTCAGCAACCCAAAAAACTTCCAACATTCATCTGCATACCGAGGTAACACCGGAACATCTCAGCGTCCCAGTCAAGGCTCTCCAGAGCCACTCTGTCAGGTACCGTGCCATCTTCCCTCCCACTACTAATTCCGGAACAGGAAGTCTGGGCTCCAACCTTTTGCCCAAATACCTTGTCACTTCTCAAAGCTAATCTTCTCCTTGTGCTCCTCCCCCTCTCCCCCACAGCTTAAAGAAATGCCATTCATCTCCAGGCAGTATCCCAGGGCTACCCTTTCACTCAGGTTCCAATCTCAGCACCACGGGCATGACTGTGCCCCACCCTCTGGGGCCGGGAGGCATGAACCGCTCCCAGCCTCACACTCAGGTGAGAGCAAGCCTGGACACACTCCACAGGTTCAGGCTACCCTGGCTCACTTCACAGCCCGCCAGCTTGCAGCCCCTCTTCCCCAGGACATGCCTTATTTCCCAAGCCTGAGAAAGAACTCCTGGGGCCAAGAGCATCTCAGACCTCTCTGAATCCCTTTTCACAACCTCAACAGATCACCTCCTTGGTGGTATTCACTGATGACTGGCTCTTGTGAAATTCTTACTAACGTAATGAACAGGGCTGCATCCTCCTGCAGACACTGCTATGTGTGTCTCTGGGGTGGCCATGGGGGTGGGGCAGGCGGCAGGTGAACAAGCCTATAAGGACTACTCAGTGCAGGAAGGGTAAGAAAGGCATGTCAGGCGTTGCAGGAGTCTAACAAGAGGCAAATAAGAATCACTGTGTGTGCGGACCTGCCAGAGGCAACAAGTGAAAGCCAGGGCAAAATTCTGAAGGCCATGGCCCAACTCAGATGTCCTCAGGAACATGTCAGACCTGGTGATGCAAGAAGGAAGGGGACAGACATTCAAAGCAGAGGCGACAGTGCGTTCAAAGACATGCGAATCAGGCACAGAACCACAAGGAGCTCACTTTGAAGGAAGGAGGAAGTGGGAGAGCCGGAAAGGGATGGAACAACTGGTGGGAATCCTATTTATTGATGACAAAGGTTCAAGTACATGTTAGGACACAGAGAGCAACATTATGTGAAGGTAAGACACACTGTGAGGGGATTGTGTATTTCTTCTCAAACAGATGAAAAGCCTGCTAAATCGGTAACACTACTACCAATTCTATGTCACACAACTAGTAAAGACATCTATTCAGTGGTTTCAAATATTTTCCGTACAGGAGGAGTGAGAAAAAAAAAATGCATCTCCCCAGTGGCTCCCACTACATTCCATCTAGCAGACTTTTCAAGATCTGGCAAGCAATTAAAAGACAAATCCAGGGGTGCACGGGTGGCTCAGCGGGTTAAAGCCTCTGCCTTCGGCTCAGGTCATGATCTCAGGGTCCTGGGATGGAGCCCCGCATCGGGCTCTCTCTGCTCAGCAGGGAGCCCGCTTCCTCCTCTCTCTCTGTCTGCCTCTCTGCCTATTTGTGATCTCTCTCTCTGTATCAAATAAATAAATAAAAATCTTTAAAAAAAAATAAAAGACACATCCACATCTGACCATTTGGAGAAGCAACAGTGACAACAGGGTTTCCTCAGGTCTATACAAGTGTGACACTAAACACATCAAGGACAACGTATGAGAGAGAAAGCTAAGTTTGTGGACACAGAGGAAGGGAGTCCATTTTTAAGCACACACTACTCAGGGCACCCTCACTACTACTAAACATGTGATAATGCCATTAAAAGTTTCCAGCTGGGGGTGCCTGGGTGGCCCAGTTGGCTTAAGTGTCCGACTCTTGGTTTAGGCTCAGGTCATGATCTCAGGGTTGTGAGATCAAGTCCCTCATTGGGCTCTCGGTTCAGTAGAGACTTCTTGAGATTCTCTCCCTCCCTGTCTCCTTCCCTCTCTGTCCTTCTCCCCACCTGCACATATGCACTCTCTAAAATAAATAAAATCTTAAAAAAAATTTTCCAACTAATAAACCCAAGGTTTTACAAAAATGCAAGATAAAAATCTCAAAATGCTACATTCATTTTACTGAACTTTCCTTTCAGGAGTGCTAAGGACTACACTTTTAAGCTTACATATTTAAAGAAAAATGCTCAAGGCTGCTCAGCCCTTTGGTCCTGAAGTCCTCTGAACGTAATTCATGCATCTTAAATATATTCTGCCACACAGATTCAATGCTATTTTAAAAACAGAATGGTCATGTTTGAAAGTCAGAATAGGAATAAAACAGTATTCAGAAGGAGAGTTTTGAAAGGACCTAAAATATAAGTAGGGCCTGCAGGCTATTGTAACAATAACAACAAAATTGCTTTTATCTTATGGGCTCTATTATGCTTGAGGCCGTATTTTTGTACTTGAGTGGTACTTTGAGGTCTTATTCAGTTATTATGAAATCTTTCCTTCTCTCCATGGATACCTCACCCCTTGCAAATCCCAATGCTCTCTAAAAGCACTCCAAACACAGGACATTCAGTCCTATGCCACTGTATTTTTAGATTTAAATCACCATCTGATAAATGCTTTAATCTACTTCACAGGTGGGTAAAGGAACAACTGAAAAGAAAATTGGCATTCCAGGGTGATGGCAGCTTATTAATTCAGGAATTAAACCCAAAGTTACCCTTCCTCCCCCAAATTACTAACAATCCCATAATGGTGAAATTCCCGAGAATACGTTCTTATTGTTGTTAGATATAAAAACCTTCATAGCGGACAAGAGCTGCATAAATCGATCATCTACAATCTTGTTATATGCTTCAAAAAGAGATGTGAGGAGAAAGGTTATTTCTTGAACACTGCTAAGGTAAAACCTACTTTCTTCCTGGAAATTCTACAAGAATGAGAATGGGTACAAGGCAATTTACATTTCAAGGAAGGATACTGCTTCAAGTGGGTTGTTATTTCCAACCAGGACTCTCAGGCTTGAGGCATACATTTCGAACAGCAAAGCAGAGTGCCGACAGAGCTTTCTCTACACCTACGTGAAGGGCTGAGAAATTTTCTTGCAGCCGGAGAAAGTCTCATTTTTGAAGTGACTCATCCTGAAGGTGGGCGTGACCTGTGTAGTGTGTATATTTGAGGTGTACATGGATGCGTTCATGAATGGGAGTAGGGGTGATAAGGGAAATGAGAAAGAGGAGTCAGAAATAATCCTCACGAAAACAACAGCTTGATCCAACCTGTAATGGGCTCAGCCCAATTTTATCAAGGCAAAGTATTCTAGGGGCACCTGGGTGTCTCAGTGGGTTAAAGCCTCTGCCTTCGGCTCAGGTCATGATCTCAGGGTCCTGGGATCGAGCCCCACACAGGGCTCTCTGCTCAGCGGGGAGCCTGCATCCCCCCTCCCCCCTCTCTCTGCCTGCCTCTCTGCCTACTTGTGATCTCTCCGTCAAATAAATAAATCCTAAAAAAAAAAAAAAAAAAAAAGACAGAGTATTCTTTTCAGCAAGCTTGTCACAGAGGTGGGAGAGCAAGATGAAAGGCCACCTTAACTGGCAAAGATGCTTTCCTACAGAAAGTTACTTCAGGACATGACGAGTGTCAGGAAACAAAGGAGTGAGGTCTAGAAGACAAAAACTGTATGGTTGAAACCAGGGAACACGGAAGCAGGTGTGACTCCCTGCAAGGACTGCCTGTTCTGTTTGGAATGAAGGGCACTTTCTGTGCCTACCAAGCTCACCTTCTCCAGAACAGCTTTTCCACAGGTCGAACTGTTAAAATGTGGGTTTCTGGCAAGTCTGCCACTAAGAGGCGGGGCAGGGGTGAGGGGTTGTGGGGAGCGAAGCTGTATGAGGCCCAAGCGGAAGAGGTGTTTAGAACACAGTGGAAGAGCTGGGATGGGAGCCTGACCTCACATTGGGAAGTCTTTTTTCCACTCTTTTCTAGTCATGTGACCTTGAAAGATTATGCAATCTCTTCTCACTGGTTTCCTAACTGAAGTGGGGAGTAATGCCCACATCCCAGGCCTGCTGTGGGCCTGGCTGTAATAATGGATCTAAAAACCTAGCTGGGTGCTTGGCCTTTCAAGGTAGGTGGCATTTATTAGCTTTGTCCCATCCCAAACCCACGCACCAAGAGAATCTGGAAGCAAAGTCTTTTGCCTCTGGTTTTGAAGCTAACAGATGGGTAATCTTACTAATTGAGGCTACAGGATTAGTCTGGCATTACAGGGTTAGGGGAAAGGGCAAACCTTCCACCTCCTCCTCTGAGACAACGTGTACTTTGGACCTTCACACCTCCCTTACTAAAGCAGAATCTCATCACACTGTTCCCAAAAATGACCTACACAGATAGGATGGATTCCAGAAAGATGAATTACTGAATCTCAGTTTCTCTTTCCCTTCCCTAAATTGGGATATTTTCAGGCCAGAAGAGTTTTATTCCAGAAAGCTGACCTTTAGTTATTCAGAATCAGAGAATCCTTTGTAGGGCCATTATCAAGTTACATTCTACCCTACTACTTTAGACCAATGTTACAAGATAGGTGTTTATTATAGATTGCTTTTTCCCCCTGAGTTTATTAATCGGTAATTCTTAAAAAGAATACTCAAGTCTACAGAAGAATAAAGGCTTGACCTTAGCTGTGATTAACAGACACCAGAAACCAGTGTCATGGATAATTTGATACTGAATTGCACACTAATTACTTGCTAAGAAAAATTTCTCCTTCTTTTCACCTCACATTTATAATAATTTAACTAGGGATTAGGGACTGACAAGTACTGGACACCCAGTCCCCAAGGAAACCGTGTGCAAACCACTCTAAAAATTTCTATAGCCACGGCTACTTCTAGTCCCACAACCATGCCATGACATGGATATTATTCCCCCTTCAGTTAGGAAATCACTGATGAGAGGTTCATAATCATTCACAGTCACATGGCTAGAGAAGGGGGAACCCGCAGATGTGAGGCCAAGTTCCCGCCTTCTTGCAACTCCATAGAGCCTGGAACTCTTTGCCATCTTCTTTGGATCCAGCATCTTCCCATGTCCCTTCTCAGGACTTCCCAGTATAGGTCCATCATTTTGAATTTTGAAAGCACTGGACACATGTGTTTCCTAAATCACTGTTTCACTTCAGCTCTGGGTTTTCTGTTCTTGAGGGGAATCGTACCATGCAGCCCCTCCCCAGGACAAAGGGGAGAACCCAATGTCTGACCAATGTGCCCTCTAGCCTCATTCCAGGCGTTCCCCATTCCCAGCCACACATACAGTCAACAACCCTGAAATGAAAGCTGGAAGCCAAGAAGCTTAACTCCTCAAAGTAGGGAACTCTGAGTGCCCAAGCTTATGTGACCACATCAGTTGAGTTCCCTCCTGTGTATATGGCTGTCTTTCCCGTTTTACTCTTACAAGATCTTTGTGACTGCACTTCAGGCTCTCCCAGATAATCCAGGAAACTCTCCCATCTCAAGATCCATAATCACATCTGCAAAGATCTTTTTTCTGAGTAAGGTAACATTTATAGGTTCCAGGAATTAGGACTTAATATCTTTAGGAGCCATTACTCGGTCCACTGCACACTCAAACTGAACACTTACAACTAATAAAAAATATTTTTTAAAGTAAAATTCACCAAAAAGGTACACAGTACAACTTCAGAATTGATTGTAAACTCTTCTCTCATCACTAACACACGTCTCCCCCAAATTCTCACTCTACCTTCCGAACACCTCTGAAGGCCAATTTTATGCTTACTTTACTGATCATCCACCAAACAAAGGTGAACACTTAGGGACAGGAAAAGATCTTATGTCTATATATTTAGCTGACTGCTAATTCAATCGACGTATTTGACGGATACCAGGAGGCTGGACTGGTAGTACTTTTTATTTTTTTTATTTTTTATTTTTTTAAAAAAGATTTTATTTATTTATTTGACAGAAAGAGATCACAAGTAGGCAGAAAGGCAGGCAGAGAGAGAGGGGGAAGCGGGCTCCCTGCTGAGCAGACAGCCCAACGTGGGGCTTGATCCCAGGACCCTGGGACCATGACCTGAGCTGAAGGCAGAGGCTTAACCCACTGAGCCACCCAGGCGCCCCTGGACTGGTAGTACTTTAACGGAGAACAAAATCAGGTATACAAACCAATGCTGGGGGAATGATTTCTCTTTTCTAGGAAGAACATAAAACAACCCGAGAATCAGTTGTATTACTTCACAAGGTTCTCCAAGAAATAAACTCAACCATGAAGCTCCTTACAGCCACCAGTTATTGCATACAAACAACCAGACTCACTTTGTTTTTCCATTGGAAGGAAGCCAGCTGTGAGGAAGACTAGCTATGCGTGTCCACTGGTTATTAATGAGTATCTCACTGGTTATTAATGGGTATCTTACTGGCTATGATCTTTCGCAGTTAAATGAATGGCACATATAGTATATACCTGACCTTACTAACCATTAATTTTGAAACCACCTTCTAGGAGTTTGATTTCAGAAACGTGTACCATCAATGAAAACTTCCTATTCTTATTGTCTTCTGACTAGGTCTCCCTGTCATATGCTAACTTAGCACCCTCAACCTTCCCTTCATTGAAATAACCTGGGCAACTGTTGTGACATCCACAGGCCTTGTGTGCTGCTTCCAGCTAAGTCCCCACATCTGGCCTGGTGTGAGGCAGCACAGCAAGGATGAGACCGAACTGCTACTGCCTACCCAACATCCATTTGTCCCCTTCTCCCGTAAACAGGACTCTAGGTTTTGGATGAGCTCAACGCTCCTCACAATAATGACCACATTTTCCAGCCAAAATAGCTTTTATACCTCCAGCCATCATAGACACATACTACTACACATGCATAAGGTCCACTGTTCTAAAAATAGCCTCACCTGGTCCATTTTAAGTTGCTTCCTGGTCTCTTGGCTTACCTCAACAAGAGTCACAGAGGAGATCAGGGTTTTTACCCCATTTCCCTTCAGCTAGTCTGTAATCTTTTACAGAGTACAGTTTAAGAACGTGAGATTATTCCCAAATGAGACAAAAAGACTCTGCCCTTCACCCTCCAAGCCCATCATGGGAGAGCGTGCCCATGTGCCCCCAGCTCCCGTGGGCCGGGACGGCCACACCGAAGTGGCAGGAGACAACCTGCCACGTGGTGGAGTCAGGCCCTTCTACTTCTCCAGCAGCCAGTTTACAACATACTCCAGTTCAGATCTTCCTACCAGTATACAAACGAACAACCACCTCAATAAAGGATATTATAAAGTTCAGCTTTGGTCTTAGAGTGATACTAACCCCCAGCCTTCAAGCTGACAATACCAAACACCAATAAACACACACATGTTGGTCACAAGGAGGGAAAATAGCGCTACTGCATTTGGCATGAGTAAGCACTCGGTTAAGATAAAATGTTGGCAACTAAAAAAATTAAACATATTATATTCCAGTTAGTTTACAGGCTAAATGATCGGTAACGTGGTAGGTGAAAAAATGTGCTCGGGACAGGGGTGAGAAGGAAAAGCAGTCAGCAGTGGGAACAGCTCCCTTACCACTGACAACTGTGCTTGTAGTGGTGGCTACCGGGACAAAACAGTAAATTCTTTTGGAGAAAGTTTAAGATCAGTCATTTTTTAAAAAAAGATTTTTATTTATTTATTTGACACAGAGAGATCACAAGTAGGCAGAGAGGCAGGCAGAGAGAGAGGGGGAAGCAGGCTCCCCGCTGAGCAGAGAGCCCGAGGTGAGGTTCGATACCAGGACCCTGAGACCAAGACCCGAGCTGACCCAACGCTTAACTCATGGAGCCACCGAGGTGCCCCAAGGTCAGTCATCTTTTATACAGTATTCAAATATGTCATCAGCTTCTTTTAAATGGTTGTCATTTTGGAAGATGTGATAACACTCATTCTACTCAGGGAGTGATTTTTTTTAAAAAATTGAATTGTTATACTTTTGGCCTTCCAAGACCAATAATACATCAAAATTCCAGACAGCTGGCAAAGGATCCAGGAAAATATTTAGGAAAAGGCTAACTAATTGATAGGTGTTCAGCAATACTTACTCAAAGAGCAGCACCTGATAGGCTCATAATTGTGTCACAGGAGCTGAAACTGATGAAATTTATGTTTTTGGGGGGAAAGTATGAGTTTATTTCAACATAAAACAGTATATTAATATGAGCATGAATTATAACGAAAATTACAAGCTAATTTTCTATGGGTAAAATTGTACGGGGCGGGGAGGGGGGAGAGGGAAATAAACTGGGCAGAGTTTTAAATCAATGTCTTGAAGACCAGAGCAGAATCTAAACCTAAACTATTCTTGGCTATAACCAATGAAGCTTTATTTTTTCAAAAGATGGTTGGAGGAGCAAGAAGACTCCAAAATGCAAAATAAAAGATGCTGAAGTCATTAAAAACAAAAAAGATGGCTAAAATTTTTAGGAAAGGCTATTCAAGCTATAAACCTTTTGTTTTTGTTTTTGTTTTTTTTTTAGTCCTTACCAACTTTTTCCATGAAAATTCAGCTGCACATCTTTACGCCAAAGCTCATTCTTCCTCCACATTTTAAATGTAATAAACTCTTCAAGCATATTGGTCTTTGCATTAATGTGCTTTCTCAATTTCTCCAAAGTTACCATAGCGACTCTAGATAATTTGGCCTTGACAGGATTTTTACAAGGTGAAAAAGGTGAATCTAAACATTAAGAACTAAATTTTCGACAAAAACATGCTACCACCAAATATTAAAACCAGAAAAAGCCTATGTCCTGAGAAAGTCATTGAAAATCTTCCCACAAGGCTGTGTGAAACTCAAAATTAAGACTCAAGGTTAGGGGCTCCTGGGTGGCTCAGTGGGTTAAAGTCTCTGCCTTCGGCTCAGGTCATGATCCCAGGGTCCTGGGATCGAGCCCCGCATCGGGCTCTCTGCTCAGTGGGGAGCCTGCCTCCCCCTCTCTCTGTGCCTGCCTGTCTGCCTACTTGTGATCTCTGTCTGTCAAATAAATAAATAAAAATCTTAAAAAAAAAAAAAAGACTCAAGGTTAAAATGTACTTTCAATTTGTCAAGTATCTAAAATACAATCAGAGAAGATCAACTCCCACTCCCACTCCCACCTCCCACCCCCATCCTGAAACACACACACACGTGTTTTCTACTGGAGCCTTGCCCA
>RCUC01145486.1:0-19420 GCA_003697995.1 Taxidea taxus jeffersonii | reverse complement strand
GCTGCTAGTAATGCACTTTCCAACCAGAAGATAAACTCCATGAGGGCAAGAGCCCCTTTTGTCCTGTTTATCACTGAATCTCCTGGGCCTGCCATTATGTCTGAGACACAGGAAGTGCCGAGTGTAGAGTCAATGAGAGAATAAATGACTTCTCTGACAGAAATGAGGATGGTAGTTATGTTAGGGTAGGGCTATTATGGTGCTATGGCAAAAACATTAGGGACATCAGAGTGTGTTATTGTCCCCCAGGCACTCACCTTCCGGGCCCTGTCGGAAGTAAAGGGGTGGAGAGGAGAGGGAGATTTTGTGGGAAATTTTAAGCAAAAACTCCGGGGTATTTCTAGGGAGAGAGAGAGAGTGTGTGTGTGTGTGAGAGAGAGAGAGAGTGCAAGCAAGCGAGCGCTTTGGGGTCAGGCAGACTTGGCTTTGAATTTTGCTTGAGTTATTTATAGCTGCAAGACTGGAGGGCAATTGCTTATCATTTCAGAATCTCAGTTTTTTCATCTGTAGAATGGGCCTAATAATATCCACTCCCTTCAGCTGTTGTGAAGATTTTTTTTTTTTAAGATTTTATTTATTTGACAGAGAGAGATCACAAGGAGGCAGAGAGACAGGCAGAGAGAGAGGGGGAAGCAGGCTCCCTGCTAAGCAGAGAGCCCGATGCGGGGCTAGATCCCAGGACCCTGAGATCATGACCTGAGCCAAAGGCAGAGGCTTAACCCACTGAGCCAACCAGGCGCCCCTGTTGTGAAGATTTATGCAGTGATAGAGACAACCGCCCCCAACCCCCCATCAAGATTTGGGGCTGTGCCTCCTTTCTTCTTTCCCCTCCCTTTTCCTTAGAGTAGAGACTGAACTTAGGGAGAAAGAAGAATGTGAGGAATGTCGTTTGTATCTCTGTTCATTTATCAGAGTCTGGGAAGTCAACCTTGACATTTTTATAAAAAAGCTGTTTTTCCTCATTATATGGGTTATGAATGTCAATTAAGGAAGAACAGGAAAATTCAGATACGTGAAATAAAACATCACACGTAATCCTACCACCCATAAAGACGTGTGTGCGTGCGTGCATATGTTATGGGAGACATGTTGCACTCATTAAACACATTGAACTGGGGTTTTCAGGGGAACTTCCAGTTGGGTGCCCCTGTTAGGCAGAAGGGAGCATGAGCCTCAAGTGTGAGAGCATTATCTGAGTTGAAGACAACAGGTTAGGAGCTGTCAATGCGTCTCTGTGGCCACTGCTACTCTAGGAAGGATTAGGGTGCCCGAAGGAGGGGGTCAGGGCCGAGGGCTAAGAGTGGAATCCTGGAAAACACCAGCATTTGAGGGTCAAGGGGAGTTAGAGAGCCAGTGATTAAGGCTGAGAGTCACCATCAGAACGGCTGGAAGAAAATCAGGGGAGACTCTCATGAGGAAGCCAAGGGAGGAAAGAGCTCCAAGAAGGTGGGGGGAGGCAGCAGGGCAACAGGAATAGGAGGAGGCCTCAGAGAGAGAGCCATGGAATTTGCAATGGGAGGACACAAAAATCTTGACTGGAACAGTTTCCCTGGGGTATTGGGGACGGAAGCCAGGTGACAGTAGGAATACCGCCGAAGGTCGGGGCGGAAAGAACAGTGCAGGTGCTCTTCCAGAAAGTGTGGTGAGGACAGGAAAGGAGACTAGAGCTCCTGGCCTGAGGGGAGGCAGGGCCAAGGGAAGGAAAGTGTGTAGGCTTGGAGGGGTGGGCTGGAGGGAGACAGTGGAGAGAAAGCAGAATCCTGGGTGCAAAGTCATTATAACTTGTGGTTATATTTATATACTTTATAAATATATTTACAAAGTTGTATTTATATACTTTATCACTTACAGTATCACTTGTGGTTTATAAAACATCTTGATATCTTCTACAAAGTCTGTTGAGGACACTATCTGTTCCGTAGTTCCGTGTCCCTCCACAAGCAGCCCTGTGAGAGGCCGTATGCCGCAAGGTTAGGAACATAAGCTCTGGAGTTCCCAGCCAAGGCTTGGCAACTTATTGGTCATGCTCGCTTGGGCAACCTCTCTGGTCCTTGGTTTCCTCTCATGAAAACTGGGAAAACAGTATCTAATTCACATGATTGCTATATAAATTAGATGAGGTAATGGATGTTCAGCCTTTCACATACTGTCAGGCCCACTGGAATAAGAAGGGGGAGTTATTATTATTTATGTGTCATGAAGAGTTCAGTTGCAGGAAACAGACTCCCCCTCCCCCACCCCATTAAGCAGGAAGGGATTTAATACTGGGTAGACAGGGGCCTCTAGGCTGCTTCTCGGGAATGCCCCCCACAACCCTGTGGTAGACGTGGCCACCAGACAGGGAAGTGGGAGGGACAAGAGCTTATGTTTACCTGAATGAGCTGTTGTGCAGCTCTGGATGCTGGAAATGCAAACTAGTGTCTCCATCAGAGAAGGTAAAAGGGTTAATGGGCCATCTGGCTGCCCTCCATCTTCCTAGGACAAGGAAGGAAAGAAAAATCTGGCAATGAGAAGATGCCGAAATGAAGGTAGGGAGGCAAAGCCAGGGTGAGACGGCCACAGAAGGAGCTAGCCTGCATGGCCTGAGGGAAGCTCAGGAAGCAAGGGGGAAGGATCTTGGAAACATCCCTGATGTAGGTGGTGAGGGACATCCTGAAAGGTCCCTGATAGGGATCCCAGAGGACTTTCTGTGGTTTACAACTGAGGTCTGGCAGAACCCTGCCCAGACCTGTTGGAACTCCCAGATGCCATCAGCAGAACCTTGCAACCACAGGTAGAGACATCGAAGAAATCTGGGTTCACTGGGGGATGTGGGGAATGACTTCATTTCTTCTGGCATTTGGAATTCATGCTCCTGCAGGGAAGGATTGAAGAAGAGAGATGTGAAAGCGAGCTTACAAATGGTGCTGAAGATTAAAGGCTAGGATTTGCATTGGAGGATTGTGGGGAGGGGTCATCAGGGAAGTTTCAGGAAGAGACCTACTGCTCTGAAAGAGCTGCAAACTGAAAGTTGATGACCGGGTGTCAGGAAAAACAAAGCCCAGAGAAATGTGTAGAAGTGGGTGCTATAGGGACCCATGAAAGGAGGAAGGCTTTGGGGTCAAGACCTGGTTTTGAATTTGGCTTTAGTTATTTATTTGTTGCATGGTTGAAAGTGGTTATTTATCCTTTCAGAGTTTCCGTTTTCTCATCTGTAAAATGAGGCCCAATAATATCCACCCCTTCTCAGTTGTTGTGTGGATTAAATGCAAGGATGCAGATAGAGCCACTGGCCAAAGCTGGGCACTGTCCCTACAGATGGCGAGTGGCCTCCTCCCCACCCCCCCCCCCCCCGCCACCCCTGCCTTAGAGTGGAGACCACAACTCCCCTGGAGAGAGAGAAGAGTGTAAGAAATGTCATTTGTGGGGGCGCCTGGGTGGTGCAGTCGGTGAAGCTCTGTCTCTTGGTTTTGTCTCAGGTTGTGATCTCAGGGTCGTGAGATTGAGCATTAGGTCTCTTCTGGAAACTTCTCTTACTAACCCCGCAACAGCATGGAGCACAGCAAGATTCTCTCCTTCCCCCTCCAGTGCATGCTCTCTTTCTCAAATAAATAAATAAATATTAAAAAAAGAAAAGTGACTTGTACTCTAAAATAGCTCCAAACAATTACTGAAGTCAGGAACATAAAAAAATTTCTTTGCCCACATTATATGAGTTATGAATGTTAATAAATAAATAATAATAAATATAATAAATATAATATTTATATGATAAAATAATAATAATAATAGTAAAAATAAATAAAAACTGGGCAATTCTGGTGTGCAAAATAAAACATCACTTGTCATCCTATCAGCCAGGATACCACTGTCCACATTTTGGTGTATACCTTCCAGACTTTATTTTTAGGGACATAATAAATTTTTTTTTATAAAAATGGTATTGTATAATACATATTATTTTTTCAAGATTTTATTGATTTAATTATTTGAGAGAGAGAGAGAGAGCAGGAGCAGGAGGAGGAGCAGAGGGAGAGGGAGAAGCCGACTCCCATGCTGGCAGGGAACCCAATGTGGAGCTCCATCCCAGGAGCCCAGGACCACAACCTGAGCCAAAGGCAGATGCTTAAAGGACTGGGCCACTCAAGTGTCCCAAAACATTACATAAAACATTTTTTTAACTTAACACTTATGGGCAATTTTTTTATGTCAATAAATATAGTTCTATAATCTATACCAACCTTGTTAATGCTTGCATAGGAGTAAGGATAATGCCACTGAGTAACCTCTTATTGATGGACAATGGATGCTTTCTACTTTGGAAACAATGATGCAAGGAACATCTCTGAGCATGTGTCTCTAAACCCAGGATAGGCATGGGACATACCCCTATGACTGCCTGGGAAGATCTCTCATGAGGCCAGACTGACCCCGGGCTTGCACAGACCATGCGAGGAAGGAAGAGGGACTGGAAGAGGGACACTGTCAACACACAGTGAGAAGCACCTGGAAGGTTAGAGCCCCCCAACAGGAGAGGCTGCTAAACATTGGCCAGCACTGTAATGGGCAGATAAACCCCATATACATGAATCCTACACAGGACTCTGCAAAAATCCAGGGACTGGCATGGGGGCTTTCCAATCATTCTGTTGAATGAGATAAGCAAGTTACATAACAAGACATTTGTCATCTTATTTTGTTTTCCAAGAAAAATAAAAAGTTTAATAAGATGAAAACAAGATTCTCCTTGAATTTCTCCATATGTATGTTAGTCTTTATAGGACTCAATGTAGGTAAGAATATCATTGCTAAAAAGAGGAGTTTTTAAAAAGATTTTATTTATTTATTTTAGAGAGAGAGGGAAGAGGAGGGACAGAGGGAGAGAAAAGCTTCAAGCAGACCCCCTGCTGAGCACAGAGCTGCACTCGGGGCTCAATCCCATGACCCTAAGCTGAAACCAAGAGTCAGACACTTAACCAACTGAGCCACCCAGGTGCCCCAAGTGGTGTGTGTGTGTGTGTATGTGTTTAAAATACATAGTATCTTTCCTTTTTTTATTGTGGTAAAATAAATAATGTAAATTGCATCATTTTAACCATTTTAAAGTGTACAGTGCAGTGGTGTTAACCACATTCATGGCTGTGCAACCGTCACACTATTTCCCAGATTTTCTCATCATCCCCAACAGAAACTCTGTACCCATTAAGCCATTACCCCCTATTGCACATAAGCTCCTGGGAACCTCTAATCTACTTTCTGTCTTTCCAAATTTGCTTATAAGATATTTCCCATAAATGAAATCATTATAATATTTGTCTTTTCACATCTGGCTTCTTTCACGGAGCATGATGCTTTCAAGAGTCATCCACACTGTAGCAGGTGTCAGAACTTTATTCCTCTTTATGACTGAATGGTATTTCATTGTATGTACGTACCACATTTGGTTCATCTCCGCCTCTGTCAATGGACAGGCATTTTCTCTCTTACTGTCAGAAATCCATCCCTTCAGATCAAGCGTTTTTTTTTTTTTTTTTTTTAAGACACGAAATGGGAGCCTGTTTTCTATGATTTCAAATGGGAAAAATAATAACAGGACTCAGATCCCTTAACTGATTTCCTAAAATATAACCAAATCCTGGTAAAATGCCTCTACATAAATAACAAATTATTTATTATGTTAGGATGGAAAATGCTCAAACCATTGCTTCCTGGTTATGTGACAAATGGCTGCTTTGTTAGCAATAATAAGGCCCCTCAGCGTCAGCCACGCTCCAGACTCATATCCTCTTTGTTGACACTTTTCAAAACGTCTACACATGATTTTGACACTTGACCAATTCTATTTGAAATGGAACTCAGGATTTTCCCTGTACATCATTATGTTTAGAACGCCATACCGAGGGGCACCTGGGTGGCTCAGTGGGTTAAAGCTCAGGTCATGATCTCGGGGTCCTGGGATGGAGCCCTGCTTTGGGCTCTCTGCTCAGCAGGGAGCCGGCTTCCCTCCACCCTCTCTCTGCCTGACTCTCTGCCTACTTGTGATCTCGGTCTGTCAAATAAATAAATAAAATCTTAAAAAAAGAATAAAGTTTATTAAAAAAAGGATGCCATATTGAGTTTTGACGATGCAAATACTATATGTATGTTTCCCATGTAAACAATTGAAACACGTTAATGGGAGATACATGTGTTCTATAAAGTCTGGGTGCAGAAAAATCTAGAGACATTCTGCCAGGAAAATGTTAATGGGGGGATATGTTCTACAGGATATATCCACATAGTTAAGCAAAAGCCCAAGGCCCATGGTTTTTATGTACATAAATGGTGTGTAAATGCATAGAAGAGTATACACCAAGTGGGTAACAATAAAGAATGGACTATAGGGGTGCCTCGGTAGCTCAATCAGTTAAACTACCAACTCTTGATTTCAGCTCAAGTTGTGATCTCAGGGTTGTGAGATCTAGCCCCACATTGTGTTCCACATTGGCCTTGGAGCCTGCTTAAAATTTCCTCTCTCCCTCTCTTTCTATTCCTCCCCCTCCCTCCCTTTCTAAACAAAACAAAACAAAACAAAACAAAAAAGAATGGACTAGAATTAGGAGGACTGGTCAATGACAGGTCTAGCTTTACCTGTAATATTTGCATTTTAATGTGTATGTATCACTTGTGTGATTAAACATAAATGAATGAACAGTTGGATTTTGCTTATTAATTAAGTAAATAAATGAATAAAATGTGTTTAATACCCAGGGCAACTTTGGGGTAGAAGGTCATGGTGTGATGTTGACTAAAGACAGAGAAGAGCTGCTACCTTGTCCCATTCCCTTCTTTCCAGGGAGTCGAGGAGAATGATTTCAAATCAGAAATTGTAAGGAAAAAATCATGGTGAAAGGGTCCAGGTCCACACAGGTGTCAAGAACATATGTGATCAGGAATCTGCACTTGGTGACCTTTGGGGAATCCTGGAGGATGGGAGGGGAGCCATGGGATGGAAATGAACAAGTATTGCCATTATATTCATCACAGACAATGGGTTTGGAAATTAAAGACTGTCAAGACTGATGTTGATTCCCGGCAAAATTCTTGAAATGATTATTACATATGGGATATGGCAGTGCTCAGCAAGAAAACCGTGTCTGCTTTTAGACAGAAGCCGGCATGAGTTCTCTAAGAACACATATCAAAGAGCAGAATATAATACTTCTTTTGTTGGTAAGGACATTGAATGAGAAGGTGAGGGGAATGCTGAAATTTTTCACTTTCAACAAGGTGTGAAGTAGTTTTTCATATAATCCTTGTGGATACAATGAAGAAATGTGGGTTGCATGATGGCCCTGCTTGGAGGATTCATACTTGGTGACTCACTATACAAGAAGAAGTGCAATGATGATAAGGATGATATCTTGCTAGTGGGTGGTCTTGTCAGTGGTCATACAACATTTCTATCAGTGGCTCAGGTGAAGATGTAGGTGTCCTGCTCATCACACTTTCAACCGTCACAAAGAGGAACAAGATCACCAATGGGCTGGATGACAGAATTAAGATTTGAAATGATCTTGACAGACTGGAATGACAATCCTACATGAACAAATTGGAGGAGGAGGATGGATATAGAGTCCTGCAGGTGGGTTGAAAAGATCAAAGGTGCAAATACGGGACTGAGAAATCTCTTAAGAATGAGTCACTCAGGGGGCCCTTGGGTGGCTCAGTAGGTTAAGCCTCTGCCTTCGGCTCAGGTCATGATCCCAGGGTCCTGGGATCGAGCCCCACATCGGGCTCTCTGCTCAGCGGGGAGCCTGCTTCCCCCTCTCTCTCTGCCTGCCTCTCTGCCTACTTGTGATCTCAGTCTGTCAAATAAATAAATAAAATCTTTAAAAAAAAAAAGAATTAGTCACTCAGGAGCATCTGGTTGGCTTAGTCGGAAGAGCATGTGACTCTTGATCTCGGGGTTGGGAGTTTTCAAGCCCCACGTTGGGTGTAGAGATTCTTTTAAAATGTTGAAAAATAAAATCTTAAAAAAAGAACAAGTCACTCAAAAAAGACAGTTTATTTGACAGTTAATTCATTGTGAATGAATTGTGTGGCACTGCCAGGAATATGGTGACTCCCAGGCTTCCAAGCTGCCTTAGTAGATGCAAAAAGCTTGAAATGAGAAAGGCCAATGGTCCTACTAGTTTCCGTATTTTGCTAGGTTGAGGGCTCATGACCCTTCTAAAGAGTGAGGACCAGGGGAGGGCAACCCCCATGGTAGAGGTCTAAACACCAAGTACTATGACCATAAAATTTATTACCTAAACTAGGACACATTTGAGAGTAAAAGAAAGTGTTACTGGGGGCACCTGGTGGTGGCTCAGTCAGTTAAGAAAGTGTTACTAATAACTGCAATACATAATAATTCTACCTTGAGACATTATTGGAAGAACTAGGGCTCTTTATACTAGGGAAGAAAATAATTCAAATAACCAAATGGTTGTCATATGAGAAGGAGAATAAATTTCTTCGGCTCATTATTTTTTAAAAAAATATTATTTAAAAAGGAACACCTGCTCATTGAAAAGACTTCAAATGAGAGCCAACTCTCTTCTATCAAATGAAGATGATCCACCTTGAATTGTTATGAGGATTAAATGAGTGTAAAGTGTTTAGAATAATACATGGCATAAGAATCTGTAAGATAGGGGCACCTGGGTGGCTCAGTGGGTTAAAGCCTCTGCCTTCAGCTCAGGTCATGATCTCAGGGTCCTGGGATCAAGCCTCACATCAGGCTCTCTGCTCAGCGGTGAGCCTGCTTCCTCCTCTCTCCCTCTCTGCCTGCCTCTCTGCCTACTTGTGATCTCTGTCAAATAAATAAATAAAATCTTTAAAAAAAAAGAATCTGTAAGATAAAAAGGGGGAAAAAAAGGTAAAAGGAAAAAAAAAAAAAAGTTCTCCCTTTTCCCACTAACTCCCATCCCTGACATATCAGTCATTTGCTTCAGAGCGAGCCACATTATTTATTTGTTGTGTTTTCCCTGGAGTTAAAAACTGCTTTAGTTTGTTGTTGTTATTGTTTGCTAAGTTTTCTAGTTACTGGTTATTAATTCATACCCAAATTCCCAGCAGAGATATGAAACTCTTTTTATTTTGTCAAATATATTTTACAATCTATTGTTACCATGTTTTTATTGGTGGCATCCTTTTTGAACCTGCAATTTTTCCAGGCAGGGCCATCACTAACACAAATGGCCCTTTTGAGTAAATTTCCTTAAAAAGGTATCCTTTCTAGGGGCACCTGGGTGGCTCAGTGGATTAAGCCGCTGCCTTCGGCTTGGGTCATGATCTCAGGGTCCTGGGGTCGAGCCCCACATCGGGCTCTCTGCTCTGTGGGGAGCCTGCTTCCTCCTCTCTCTCTGCCTGCCTCTCTGCCTACTTGTGATCTCTGTCTGTCAAATAAATAAATAAAATCTTAAAAAAAAAAAAAGGTATCCTTTCTAGACAGATAGATTGCACAAAGAAGCTTCCTGGAATGACAAGTTACAGAGTACTGTTCTCTTTGGGAAGATCAATTAGTAAGGGTATCTTCTTCCTCTAGGTTTGATGCAGTCAAACATTCCTTCATCAGGAATGTGGCGTGTCAAGACGAGTGCAAAACGAATTTTAGCTCATACTTATGGCCACCAAGCTAGACACCTTTGGTCAGGAGCAACCTATAAAACTGTATGGTGTACCTGTTCCTGTTCCTTTGTGTATTGATCATTCCATGGATACATTCCACATTTGTCATAAAATTTTCCTTCTTCATCATTTTAGGAATTCCCTTCACTTCTTTCCAGTGTTAGCTCTTTTGCTTACTGGAACCCAAACATTCCGTTTTCTTAATTCATTTTTTAAAAAAAAATTTTTTTTAAGATTTTATTTACTCATTAGTTAGAGAGAGAGCGAGCACAGGCAGACAGAGAGGTAGGCAGAGGCAGAGGGAGAAGCAGGCTCCCTGCCGAGCAAGGAGCCCGATGTGGGACTCAATCCCGGGATGCTGGAATCATGACCTGAGGCGAAGGCAGCCGCTTAACCAACTGAGCCACCCAGGCGTCCCTCCTAATTTATTTTTGATGGAGGACATCACCCAGTAATTTAAGAAAGCATGCAAAGGAATGTGGGGGGACTTTGGAACTGTGAGAAAGACTTTATTTTGGTCTCATATTACACTGATATTTATGCTGGGAATTCTAGCTTCAAAAGCATTTTTCCTAAGAAGTTTGATGCTGTTGTTCCATCATCAATAGTTTCCATTGTTGCTGTTGAGAAGTTTGCTGACCTTCTTATTTCCCAACTGTGGTAGTAAACCCTTTCCCCACCTTTATTTCTCTCACTCTGGAAGCATCTCTTTATCTTTTGGTGTTTTAAAATTTTATGATTATGTGCTTTGGTGTGGGAATTTGTAAATCCCTTGTTCTGGGTATTTGGGAAATCCTTTCAATCTAGCGATTTATGTGCTTTACTTTTGGAAAATTTATGGAATTACTTTTAAATAATTTTCTCATCTCCATTTTCTTTGTCTCCTTTTTCTCACTCCTATTACCCGGATGTTTATTCTTTCTGTATCTATCCCCTAGTTTTCTTATTTTTTTCCCCTATTTTCACCTCTGTGGCTATTCATTCTATGTTCTGGATATTTTCTTAACTTTACCTTGAAAACCTATTAAATATGTTTACTCTGGTATTATATATATGCATATTTAATATACATATATGCAGCACATATACATATATATTAATTTCCAGGGGAGATAAAAAGTATTTCATTCTCCAAATGTACCTTAAAAATATACCCTATTTTTGCTTCATGGGTGTGCGTTTCTTTTACCTCTGTGAGGCTATTAATTATAGATGGATTTTTGTCTCTTTGGTTTGTTTTTAGTTTCCTTCTTTTCCCTGAATTGTCTTTGATTCTTCCAAGTTCTTTTCTTTGTGGCAGTCAATTCTGGTCTTCATTTCTTATGTTAGAAACTCATTTAAAATCATTAGTACCCTTTCCTGTCTATCAACACACAAAAGTAAGGCAATAAATGACTGCTTGGAAACTCTGTGTGCATGTTTGAGATCTGCTGATTAGTAGATGTCTCCTAAAAGTAGTAAGGTGGGGAAACAATTGTTTTGTGGGGGACCCCCAATAGCCAGAATCTAGAAGTATTTTCTTTTGGACTGGTCAGTTTTTTCCATAATCACCAGCTTGGACAGCTAAGCAACTGAAGACAGATGCCAGCTTTCTGAAAACCAAGGTGTGGGAAATGGCTAGCTCCAAATTTAACTAGTTTGTTTTACTATAACAATGCTTTAAAATGTTTTACCACTGAAAAATTCAAACACATATAGAGAGGATAATGTAACAAACCCAGCTCCAACAATGATCAGTTTATATCTAATCTTATTCTATATAATCCCCAACAATTCCACCTCCCAAATTATTTTATAGCAAATCCCAGATATTATATAACTTAATCTGTAAATATTTCAGTTTATATTTCTAAAATAAAAGGACTTCTAAAATGACCATAATATCATTAGCACACCTAAAAACTTCATAATGTTCTTTTTTTAAAAAAGATTTCATTTACTTATTTGGCAGACAGAGATCACAAGTAGGCAGAGAAGCAGGCAGAGACAGACAGAGAAGCAAGCTCCCTGCTGAGCAGAGAGCCCGATGTGATGCAGGGCTCAATCCCAGGACTCTGGGATCATGACCTGAGCCGAAGGCAGAGGCTTTAATCCACTGAGCCATCCAGGTGCCCCACTTCATGATGTTCTCACCAAGATGCTGGCAAGTCAAATCCAACAGTACATTAAAAAATTATTCACCACAATCAAGTAGGATTTATTCCTGGGTTGCAAAGGTGGTTCAATATTCACAAATCAAGTAATGTGATGCATCATACTAATAAAAGAAAGGATAAGAACCATATGATCCTCTCACTAGATGCAGAAAAAGCATTTGACAAAGTACAGTATCCATTCTTCCCAAAAATCCTCAACAAAGTAGGGATAGAGGGAACACACCTCAACATCATAAAGGCCTTATACAAAAGGCCCACAGCTAATATCATCTGCAATGGGGAAAACTGAGAGCTTTTCCTCTACAGTCAGGAACAAGATAGGGATGTCCATTGTCACCATTGTTATTTCACATGGTACTGGAAGTCCTAGCCTCAGCAATCAGACAACAAAAAGAAATAAAAAGCATCCAAATCAGCAAGAAGTCACACCTGCACTATTCACAGATGACATGATACTCTGCAGAGAAAACCCAAAAGACTCTACCAAAGAAATTGCCAGAACTGATACATGAATTCAGTAAAGTCAAAAGATATAAAAACATAGAAATCTGTTGCATTTCTATACAACAATTATGAAGCCGCAGAAAGAGAAATCAAGGAACTGATCCCATTTACAACTGCACCAAAAACCATAAGATACCTAGGAATCAGCCTAACCAAATAAGTAAAAGATCTCTACTCTGAAAACTATTTTAAAATGATGAAAGAAATCAAAGATGACACAAAGAAGTGAAAAAAGAATTCCATGCTCATGGATTGGAAGAACTGATATTGTTAAAATATCTATATTACCCAAAGTGATCTACATATTTAGTGCAATCCCTATCAAAATATCACCAGCATTTTTCACAGAGCCTGGAAAAACAATCCTAAAATTTGTATGGGACCAGAAAAAAATGAACAGCCCAAGCAATCTTTAAAAAAGAAAAGTAAAGCGGGGGACATCATAATGCCTGACTTCAAGCTATATTATAGAGCTGTAGTCATCAAGACAGTATGGTACTGGCACAAAAACAGACATATAGATCAATGGAATATAATAGGGAGCCGAGAAATAGACCCTCAACTCTATGGTCAACTAATCTTCAACAAAGCAGGAAAGAATATCCAGTGGAAAAAAGAAAGTCTCTTCAACAAATGGTTTTGGGAAAACTGGATAACAACATTCAGAAGAATGAAACTGGACCACTTTCTAATACCACACGCAAAAATAAATTCAAAATGGATGAAAGACCTAAATGTGAGACAGGAAACCATCAAAATCTTAGAGGAGAACAAAGGCAGCAACCTCTCTGACCTCGGCTGTAGCAATTTCTTTCTAGACACACTTCCTGAGGCAAGGGAAACAAACAAAGAAAAATGGAATACTGGGACTTCATCAAGCTAAAAACGTCTGCGCAATGAACAATCAACAAAACTAAAAGACAGCCTATGGAATGGCAGAAGATACTTGCAAATGACATATCTGATGGAGGGTTAGTATCCAAATTCCATAAAGAACTTTTCAAACTCAACACCCAATAAACAAATAATCCAGTTAAGAAATGGGCAGAAGACATGAATAGATATTTTTCCAAGGAAGACCTAAAGATGGCCAACAGACACATGAAAAGATGCTCCACATCACTCACCCTCAGGGAAATGCAAATTAAAACTACAATGAGATGCCACCTCACACCTGTCAGAATGGCTAAAATTAAGGGAAACAACAGATGTTGGTGAGGATGCAGAGAAAGGGGAACCCTCTTCCACATGTGTGGAAGTGAAAACTGGTGCAGCCACCCTGGAAAACGATATGGAGTTTCCTCAAAAAGCTAAAATTAGAATTACCCTCCAATCCAGCAAAGGTACTATTAGGCATTTACCCAACAGAGAACAAAAATACTGATTCAAAGGGACACATGCATCCCTATGTTTATAGCAGCATTATCAGCAATAACTAAATTATGGAAAGAGCCCAGATGTCCATAGACTGATAAGTGGATGAAGTAAAAAAAAAAATTATATATATATATACACACACACATATATATATACACACAGGCATACATATATATACACTGTATATATAATTTATATATACTGATATATATATATATACACACATTAGTGCAATGTTTACATTACCTCATAGCTTCTCCTCTTCCTGCTCTCACTCCTTTTCCTCTTCTTTTTAACTACTTGAAGATTCAAATATATTGCAATTAGTTGATATGTCTCTTCTCTTTTAGTCTATATCCGCGCCCCCCCCCTTACAGTTCCCTTACTGAAGAAGCCAGATTATTTGCACTAAAGTTTCTCACAGTCAGGGGAATTTATACAGGCAAGCACCTAAATCAGATTACATCCCTGTGGTTCCTCTGTTCATAATATTTTCTGTAAAATGATAGTTACATCTAGTGGCTTGATCAGATTCAGGTGTGATTTTTTGGAAATACTACTTAATAGTTTTTTTTTTTTTAATTTTCATCGAGAGACACATAATGTTCTATTGCTTCTTTTTTGTGAAATTAACGGCCATCAGTGAGCGTTGTCTAGATCTATTATTCCATTAGGGGTTACAAAATGATGATATTCTAATTCTATCCATTCCTTCTTCATTTATTTGCTAGAGGACTTCTATAAAAAGAAATTTCCCCTCACCCACTATTTGATTCTCCTGAGGTACATCTCATATAAGGAAAACTGTAGAAGTACTTGATTTTGCTCTTCTTTATCAGTTTCTCAAATAATTAGTTGATTCCCTAGCACCCTCCAAAGAAGATCAGACGAGATCAGGCACGTTCAGGGTGGTATGGCTGTAGACCCTCCAAAGAAGATCAATAGGGCTTTTCTTTTAGGTATAATTATGGACTCATGAATTTAAGTGCGTTTGATGCATTTGAGTTAATTGCAGTTATTATTCTCATTGATATTCATCTCTCTAGTCATTGGCCAATGGGAGGCATTCATGGGCGACTAAGTCCTTTTAACACAACCCTAGTAGTCTTTAATAGCTTTTCTGTTTTCTGAGATAAGAGTTCCAGAATCATTTTTTATATTTCCTATTTCAGACTTGGAAACTTCAATTTCCCCCAAGAGCCCTGACTCTTTTTAGTGCAAAGTGGTATTTAAAGACCACAATCTGAGGACTGGAGGTGCTTATTGGTATCGAGTTGGTCATTTTCTTGTCCTTTTTCCATGGTCAGAGCCAGGAAAATTTTTTTAAAAAAGTAAAATGCATCGAGTTATTAGTAGGGGCACCTGGGTGGCTCAGTGGGTTAAAGCCTCTGCCTTCAGCTTGGGTCATGATCCCAGGGTCCTGGATTGAGCCCCACATTGGGCTCTCTGCTCATTGGGGAGCCTACTTCCTCTTCTCTCTGTGCCTGCCTTTCTGCCTACTTGTGATCTCTGTCTGTCAAATAAATAAATAAATAAATAAATAAATAAATAAATAAATAAAATCTTTAAAAAAAAGAGTTATTAGTAATATGGCCAATTAAATCCAGGACTATAGGGATTTTACCTGTTTCCATTGATCTTCCATCTGGTTTTGTTTGTTCCTTTCCCACTGAAAACCTCCATGAATATTGATATCACTATTTATTTGCTTTATTAGTATATGTCCCACTAGGAAATGTATGTACTGTCAATTACTAAGTTTTAAAATACTTGAAATAGTTTCTATGTTGTTATGGTACCAACTCCATAGATAGATTCATTTGTTTCACTTTGCTTTTGTTTTTTGGGGGGGATTACTTATTTACTTAATTTTATTGTATTATTATGTAAAATATTTACATGGTTCTAAAGTCAAATCTATAAGATAAGCTATAATCAGTTATGTCTACCTTCTATCCTGTTCTTGTCCTTTTATTTCCTCTGTTCTTCAATGGATGAACATTTTAAAAAGTATTTTGGTTTATCTTTTCATTTTGTAAGACATAAGTAAATAAGTATTTGTATTCATATTCCTTTCTTTATTAAATGGTTGCTTATTATACATAACTTTATCCAGCCTAACATTGGTCTTTTAATAAAATCAGTGTCTAGGAATATGTTTTTGTTGTAGCTCAACTTGCTCCCTGGTTTTCTTCTTACTTAGGGACGCACACTTATTAAAGCAGATACCCAATGGCAAGGACATGGTGTGGTTAAAAGGAAATGGGCCTGAGTATGAATTCCAGTTCTACCCATTTCTTGCCATGTGATTTGGGGCAAATATGTTAACCAGCCTCATCATCCTTCTCTATAAAGTAGAGACAATAAAACCTTCTCAACGGAGTTATTGTGGATAATGCAGGGAAAGGACTGAGCACAGTGCCTGGCCCTTACTAAAGGTTGGATGAATGTGAATTGTTTTCAATTGTGTTATTATTAGCTCTGGATTTTCTTTTCTATTTTTGCCAATTTGATGATTCCAAGAATCTTGCAAGTATTGGATGTGATTTACCATCTTCTTTAGCTCCTGAGGGAACAGACACCTCGTGGGACCAATGAGCACTCAGAGCACTGAATGATCTTGGGGATGTTCAGATACTACTCTGCAATCTGGGGCTGCCTCCTTCTGATTCCAGCCCAGGCCCCTCCATCCTGGCCAGCTCCACAGAGCCCTGACCAGTCCTGCAAAGCCATCAGCATTTCTTTCTTTTTTTGGCTTTGTCAACTTTCCTTCTTGGCTCAGCTCTTTCCTCTCCCAGGTTGTATCATCCCTCCCGAGGCTGCTTCCAGACCTCTGCTGCACCCTGAGCAAGCTTCTATTCAAACTCAGAGCTCTCTCTATTCTCAGGGCCCCAGGGCTCAGGTTAAGGGTCCTATCCTCTTTCTTTACATTGTCCTTGAGGCTTTATTATTGTGTGACATCATCACTACTCTGCCATTAAGTCATGGCATCTTTGCATCAGTACCTCATTGCCAACTTAAGGTGATTACACTGTCAGGTTGTCATTTTATTGCTGGGTTGTGTGGCTTGTTACAGTCTTTCAGCACTTACAGTATTGCTGATTACATAGTTACCTCATTACCACAGTAGAGCCCATACTGTTAGCCAATATATTGACCCATCATTTCCTGGTTGATACTAGTAAATTGGCATATAGTTATTTTATTTCTAGATTACATTATTACAGCCTTACACTATCACTTGTACCTGATGACACATCTTTACTCCATTATATATTATCGTAGGATCACTTTGAGAATTATAGTGCTACTTTGTCACAAAATTACACTGCCTTATCCAAACTGAAATGCAAATTTGGAAGATAGGAGAGCAAAATGGCAAGGTATATCTTCCAATTCTATATCCCAAGGCCAATTCATACCCTTGAGCTATCGCTCTTTCATTCTGTCTGTTGGACATCATGCTCAGGGCTGCCAAACTTAGGCATGTATACAAAGTCAAGCTCATTGTTTCTAGTACCAAATCAGCCTCTCTTCCTACCACCTGATGGCCTCATCAGTCTCCAGGCTCTTGGAACACAAACTTTGGAGACAGTGATGTTTGCACTCTCTCTCTCTCTCTCTCTCTCTCTCTCAGCTTCAGATCCAATTGGCAACCAAGTCCAGATATGCCCTCTTAGTGAGGCTGTCACCAGGCCTTCTTGGACTTCTCGGATCACTCATCTCATCTCATCCTCCTCTGCCTGTCATGGGAGACTTCTCCACCATAAACCTTCTTTCCACACGTCAACTTTTCTCTCTCTTTCTCTCCTAACAGCACCGTCCTCCCAGCCTCAACTTTTTCCTTTAACCACCTTGTATGGCAGCCAGAGTTAACTTTGCAAATAAAACTTTGCATCTGGCCATCTTTAGAAGCAGCCAATGACTGCCCCAACCCTTTGCCACCAACAAGGGCAGGAGAGAGGCCAAACTCAGTCTGGCATTCATTCATTGCTCTTCACAAACTGGTCTCCCTGCCCTCATCCCTTTTATCTAAGGGATAATCAGTATCTAAGTACTTATCAGTATCTAAGTTCTGTCAGTTCAACCTTTGATAAATAAATCAAAATCATATTTGGAAAGTTCTTTTTCCAACTTTTATACCCCCTCCTTCTCTGATCAGCCCCATGTTTCAGCCAATCCATGTCTCTGCACAGAGCATGCTTCTTCCAGATCCTGGGCTTTGTTCTTCTAGGAAGTCCTTCTAGCCCTTCTCTTGATTATTCTAACCTCTATCTCTCAGCTGCCTCTTCTGAGCCCAACTAACATAGTTGGTTTGGGTCAGTCTGATGGGCTCACAAGTTTCCTGAGTGTTCCCTGAGGGTTTCTCATCTCCCCAGCCACTCCCAGGATGTCTTGGGCTTTCAGGAAAGATCTGACTCTAGGGAGCCTGGCCCCAGACTCGGGCCAGGGATAGAGCCAAGACAAGGTTAGGCCTTTATTCATTAATTTATTTATTCAACAAATATTTTCTGGTATCCATTAAGTGCCAGGATAGAAGGATAAAGACATGGACTCTAGTCTCTTGAAATTAACATTTTTGTGGAAAGACAGACAATGCACAAGTAAAGTGACATGTTGATGAATGAGGAAGTCTTGGAGCTGTAAAAGCACATCAAGGGGTCAGGGAAGGCTTCCTGGAGGGAGTGACATTGAATCTGTGATCTCAAAGATGAATAGGAGTTAGTAAAGTTAATTGCGGGGGAGGCGTTTGCAGACTGGGAGAAAAACAGAGTTTACAAAGCTGGAAAGGAAAGTCAGTGGCCCTGGAGCAGAGAAAGAAGGGGATGCAGGCTGGAGGTAAGGCTGGGGCTTTGTACCTTGTGAGTCAAGTTAAGAGTTTGAACTTGACACCCTATAGGTCCATGATCATCCACCAAAGACTATTAAATTGGAAGATAATGTGTGTGTGTGTATGGGTGTGTGTGCACATGTGGAGGGGCACAAGAGGATATTACTTGTATTTTTAAAGATGATGTTAGCTACTAGTAAGAGCCTTAAATCAGGAGAACAGGTGGAGCTGGTGATGGCTCAGCCTTGGGTGGTAGGAGCTAGAAATAGCTGGCTCAGATTTCATACGTGTATAGGAGGCTGCACTGAGATTGGGATTGGGATTCCCAATGATTGGATGATTGGGATGGATTGGATGAGAGGGATGAGGGAGAGGAAGGGGTCAAGGATGACTAGTAGGATTCTGGTTTGAGCAGGTATGTGGATGATGGTGTCATTCCGTCCCACTAGGATCCATGGGTGGGACAATCACATCCTGACCTCCACAGAAAGAGTCACCCAAGATGGTTGAGGGTAATGATGGGGGAGGACAGGGAGTTATGGGGCCTAACCCTGTCAAGGGGTCAAAGAAGCCTTCCTGGTTGGGCTAGCTATGGCAAGGCCTGACTAAATACAGTGGAGGGTCTAAGATATGAGGGCTGGTCCTAGGACTGGAATCTGGGAGGATGTGTAAGCTGAGAAAGCAGGAGCCTTGAAGACTTGGAAGTGGACTCCGGGTGGCCCAAGTCCTGGGTGACTCTAGCCTTGGTTGGTGACAGATGGCTGGGCTGGGCTGCCCTCTCCTCCTCTGATAATTAATCCCGCGCGGGGGCCGCAGGCGATGACAGGGCTGTCTAGCGTGCACTTAAGCATTAAATGACCAATTTCTGTCAGACTAACTTCCCCAGCCTCCCCGTCCCCTCCTCTGCCGCCCACCCCCC